>JBBPBX010018290.1:9854-45795 GCA_038048925.1 Garcialebias charrua | reverse complement strand
TCGGGTTCTCTGATCTCTGGTGCTGAGGTCGCCGAGGTGGTTAAAAAGCTCCGCGGTGGCAAGGCTCCGGGGGTGGATGAGATTCGCCCGGAGTTCCTTAGGGCTCTGGATGTTGTAGGGTTGTGTTGGCTTACGCGACTCTGCAATATCGCGTGGACATCGGGGGCAGTTCCCTTGGATTGGCAGACTGGGGTGGTGGTTCCCCTATTTAAAAAGGGGGACCGTAGGGTGTGTTCCAACTATAGGGGGATCACACTCTTAAGCCTCCCTGGTAAGGTCTATTCAGGGGTTCTGGAGAGGAGGGTCCGTCGGATAGTCGAACCTCGGATTCAGGAGGAGCAGTGTGGTTTTCGTCCTGGTCGTGGAACACTGGACCAGCTCTACACCCTCAGCAGGGTCCTGGAGGGTGCGTGGGAGTTTGCCCAACCAGTTTACATGTGCTTTGTGGACTTGGAGAAGGCATTCGACCGCGTCCCTCGGGGGGTTCTGTGGGGGGTACTCCGGGAGTATGGGGTACCAGGCCCTTTGATAAGGGCTGTTAGGTCCCTGTACGACCGGTGTCAGAGCTTGGTCCGCATTGCCGGCAGTAAGTCAGGCTCGTTTCCGGTGAGAGTTGGACTCCGCCAAGGTTGCCCTTTGTCACCGATTCTGTTCATAACTTTTATGGACAGAATTTCTAGGCGCAGCCAAGGTGTTGAGAGGATCCGTTTTGGTGACCTTAGAATCGCTTCTCTGTTTTTTGCAGATGATGTGGTCCTACTGGCTTCATCAGTTCGTGATTTACAACTTTCACTGGAGCGGTTTGCAGCCGAGTGTGATGCGGCCGGGATGAGGATCAGTTCCTCCAAATCCGAGGCCATGGTCTTGAGCCGGAAAAGGGTAGCATGCCCTCTCCGGGTCGGGGAGGAGGTCCTGCCCCAAGTGGAGGAGTTTAAGTATCTCGGGATCTTGTTCACGAATGAGGGAAAACTGGAGCGTGAGATCGATAGGCGGATAGGTGCAGCGTCCGCAGTGAAGCGGGCGCTGTACCGGTCTGTCGTGGTGAAGAGAGAGCTGAGTCAAAAGGCAAAGCTCTCAATTTACCGATCGATCTACGTTCCCACCCTCATCTATGGTCATGAGCTTTGGGTTATGACCGAAAGAACAAGATCTCGGATACAAGCGGCTGAAATGAGTTTTCTCCGCAGGGTGGCTGGACTCTCCCTTAGAGATAGGGTGAGAAGCTCAGTCATCCGGGAGGGACTCGGAGTAGAGCCGCTGCTTCTCCACATCGAGAGGAGCCAGTTGAGGTGGCTCGGGCATCTGGTTAGGATGCCTCCTGGACGCCTCCCTGGTGAGGTGTTCCGGGCACGTCCCACCGGGAGGAGACCCAGAGGAAGACCCAGGACGCGCTGGAGGGACTATGTTTCTCGGCTGGCCTGGGAACGCCTTGGGATTCCCCCGGAGGAACTGCTCCAAGTGGCTGGGGAGAGGGAAGTCTGGGCCTCCCTACTTAGGCTGCTACCCCCGCGACCCGACCCCGGATAAGCGGAAGAAGATGGATGGATGGATGTCTGTGTGCTATCTTGACAATATTAATTCATTTTAATACACAAAATAATTCTTAGATAATTAATTATACCCTTTTTAATTCTGCCATTTTTAACTTTCGTTTTGAACGACCGGTTTCTTGAAGTCCACGCCCTTCAAAGATCTGTTTACGCCCTCTGCACAGCCAGTATCTGTAATGTGTTGTTGTTTTAAAATTAGCTCTTTTTTTATTACTCATTTGACTTACTGTTAGTGCTAGCTTAAGATAACTTACCGAAACCCGTCTGAGCGCGCCGCAATTTGCTGCTCCTTTTAGCATGAGACCTGCCGAATCCGAAGCTAATGTTAGCTTGTTCCTCTTCCGGTTTTCGCCAGCTCCGCTCGTTGCACGCGGAGATTTTGGGAGTTATCGCTGTTCCAGTCAAGACAACACAAAGTTCACCAAGTGTCTCCCGTAAATTAATCCGTAAGGAGAAGGTCCTCACTGCTGCGAGGCTGCTGCGAGGCTGAAATGAGGCTGTACAGTTGAAGCTCCGCTCCATCGCGCCAGAAGAGGGTCCCGTCGCAACCGGTCCCTACGCCGGGGGTCCGCTCGTTTAATTTTTGCCGGCTGCGCGTTGGGAGCGATCGCAAATACACTAAAAATTGAACTAAAACATAAAAATAACAATTATACTTTATTTATAAAGCCATTTAAAAAAACCACAGCTGCAACAAAGTGCTGTACACATGAAATTAAGAACATATAAACAAAAGATGAGATGAAATCATGAAAAACAACAGTCATGTGTTTAATACAGAAGTGGGTTGAGCCTAACCAGGGGTTGCTAGGTGAGGGGCTGGACTCAGGTTTGAGGTGATTGGCTACGGCTTGTGACGTCAATAACTGCAGGAAGTGTGAATCCAGGTGTATTTATCAAAAATAAATAAATCTACTTAGAGTAAATAAACCACTGGGTGCATTTTTTTGGCACAAGGACTGTTTTTTTATGAAGTAAATACCCAAAGTTGAGTAAAAAAAACATTAAAAAGTGAATTTTGCATCTGTGGTCCCCTTTAAGTTTCAATGAAAAGAAGTCTGAAGCCATGTTGTTCCCTCCCAACGACACAATCACGAACCACTGCATCGACCTTTCTGCTCTAGACCTGTCTGAAAAACAAAAATTCACAAATCTGGGAGTGATAATGGATCCTTCCATGAAACTCAACAGTCATGTAAACATGATTGTTAAATCCTGTTTTTTACAGCTGAGGCGACTGTCTAAGCTGAAGCCCATATTATCCAAAAATAACCTGGAGACAGTAATACACGCATTTATCACATCTAGGCTGGATTACCGGTACTGCAATTCACTCCTGTCTGGTATCAGTCAGACCACCACTGCATGACTACAACTGGTCCAGAACACAGCAGCCCGGTTTTTAACCAGTACAGGCAAAAAAGAGCGCATTACACCAGTCTTGGCCTCCCTGCACTGGCTACTGGATCAACTTCAAATCCAGTTCAAAATTCTCCTGTATGTCTACAAATCGCTGAACAGTCTCGCCCCCGCCTATCTCTCTGATTTGCTAAACCCGTATGTCCCACCACGTGTTCTGAGGTCAGCGGACCAGTTACAGTACTCCTAACAGTTCCAGGAACTTGTCTTAAACGCAGAGGTCACAGGGCCTTCTCTGTAGCAGGCCCAAGACTCTGGAATGAGTTACCTCTGCTCATCAGACAGGCCCCCTCCCTCTTGATTTTCAAATCCCGTTTAAAGACCCATTACTATTCTGTTGCTTTCAACACCAGATGATCTGTGTTTGGTCGTTATATTTATTATCTGAAATGTTTTTATGTCTATTTTTTGTACTTCATTGTGTATGTTGCCTGTGTCTTGCCTGTTGTTTGTGCAGCACTTTGGCTGGCCTGGTTGTTGTTTTAAGTGCTCTATAAATAAAATGGTATGGTATAGTATGGTATGGTAAGATTGATGTAATTAAAACTTTACTTAACATAACCTTGACTCAGGAATCCTAGCCAATTATAGACCTATATCTAATCTAACTTTCATCTAAAAATTCTAGAGAAAATAGTTGCTGGTCAGTTACATGATCATCTGCAAAGAAATAATCTGAAGAGTTTCAGTCAGGGTTTAGAGCTCACCAAAGCACTTAATCTGCACTGGTGAAAGTTACTAATGATATTCTCATGGCCTCAGACAATGGACAGGTGTCTCCACTGGTCCCGTTAGACCTCAGTGCTGCATTTGATACAGTTGATCACAATATTTTACTACAGAGACTTGGATATGATGTTAGAATTACAGGAACTGCTCTAAACTAGTTTAAATAATATTTATCTGATAGATTCCAGTTTGTAAATACATAAGTAATGAATCTTCTTCATACACCAGAGTTAATCATGCAGTTCCTCAGGGCTCAGTACTTGGACCAATACTATTGACTTTTTATATGCTTCCATTAGGTAAAGTTATTAAACAACATGGAATACATTTTCATTGTTATGCTGATGATACACAGTTACGGGTAAATGTGTCCACGTAACCCTATAAATCCTATCAGTTACTTAAGTTACAAACATGTCTTAATGACATAAAAACCTGGATGACCCTAAATGTTCTGCTTTTGAACACAGACAAGACTGAGGTTTTAGTTTTTGGACCTGAACATCTTAGGAATTAATGTTTCAGTCTTTCTCCCTCCTTGGATGTCATTAATCTGCCTCCAGCTCTAATGTTAAAAACCTTGGTGTTATTTTTGATCAGGACATGTCTTTTATCCCCCACATTAAAAATGTTACTAGAACCTCCTTCCACCTGCGTAATATCACTAAAATTAGAAACATCTAAAAATGATGCAGAAAAACTGGTTCATGCATTTGTCACGTCTAGACTGGACTATTGCAATGGTTTGTTATCTGGGTGTCCAAATACTTCTTTAAAAAGTCTTCAGAATGCTGCTGCCAGAGTCTTAACTGGAGTTACTGGGAGAGATCATGTCTCTCCAGTTTTAGCTCATCTCCATTGGCTCCCTGTCAAATCCCGAATTGAATTTAAAATCTTACTTCTAACCTACAAAGCTCTCAACATCCTAGCTCAATCTTAAATTCGAGATCTTATTGTTCCATATTTTCCTAAAGGAGCACTGCGCTCTCAGACTGCAGGTTTACTTGTGGTTACTAGAGTTTCCAAAACCTGAGAGTCAGAGTCAGAGAGATTTACTGGTAGTTGTCATTCGCATCTCATGTGGTACATGTGGTGGAATGGCGAAAGCCTATACAAATAGAACAAGCACAAGATTATGGATGGCTGGATGGGTGGGTGGGTGGATGATGGATGAATGACATGATGACATGATAACATGATGCTCATGTTCGGGCTGCTGTTGTTATGCCATATTGTTTTAAATTACTGTAATAGTGTTTAGTGTATATCTTAGTGTACGTACAGTATATCTTAGATCCTTGTACTGTATACTGTTTCTTTTTACACTTTATATTTATGCTTTTGTTGGGTGTAACTGGGACCCTGTGAACATAATTTTGTTCCACCTCATGCAACACGTAATAGGCATGACAATAAAATTGACTTGAACTTGAATGGGTGGGTAGATGGATGGATGGATGGATGGATTGATGGAAGGATGGGTGGGTGGGTGGATTGATGGATAGATGGAAGGATAGGTGGGTGAACGGATGGAGGGAGGGATGGAAGGATGGGTGGGTGGGTTTAGAGCTGGGCCATATCATATCGTTCCCAGTATTACCAGTAAAAAAGCTTGCCAGGGCAAAAAAGTTATATCATGATATGCTAATTTCATGACGTAATACTTAAACAAAAAAAAAACAAGATGGCGGCGCGTGCAAACGCCGCGGCTTCTCTCTCTCCCAGCAACACAGTGCTTTCGTCTGTTTTGTCCTGCACGCCGCAATTTGCCGGCACGTCTTCGTCTTGTCTACGTGTTCAAGAACGCAAGTATAGCCGTGAATTCCTGCTTGATGTCGGAAAAACCGCTCATTTGGGAATAAACAGCGAACTCCAGGAGAAGCTACATGAGCTCGAGGAGAAGCTACGTGAGCTTCGTGACTGCGAGCTGCTCTGGAAGCCAGCCCCGAGCCTCCTTTCATCGCGCCCGCCGTGGAAGCGCCACAAGCGGCTTGACAGAAAGCGGAAGCCAGCCCGGAGCCTCCCTTCACCGCGCCCGCAGTGGAAACGCCACAAGCGGCGTGACAGGAAACAGAAGCGGGGCAAACGTGGAGGTATCAGAGCTAGGCTAGCAGCTAGCCCACACAGGCCGGCTATTCCATCCATGGTTTTGGCTAACGTGCGCTCCTTGGACAACAAATTGGATTATATACGCCTGCTACGAACGACACAAAAGACTGTGAGAGACTGTTGTGTGTTTGTATTCACGGAAACATGGCTTAAAAACAACGTTCCGGACCATGCTGTTCAGTTGGATCAGCTAACATGCTACAGAGCGGACCGAACCCTCGAGGGAGGTAAGACACGGGGAGGGGGGCTCTGTGTTTACATCAACAACGCATGGTGTCTGGATGCTGCTGTGGTCTACAAGCACTGCTCACATTTAGTGGAGTTTATGACTATTAAATGCAGACCATTCTATTTACCGAGGGAGTTTACAGCTGTTTTGATTGTTGCTGTATATATCCCTCCAAGCTCCAACAGCAAAGTTAGAAGTGAGGCTTTGAATGAACTATATCTGCACATCAGTGAGCAACAAACAGCCCATCCTGATGCTTTTCTCATCACGGCTGGTGATTTCAACCATGCAGATTTAAAGAGTGTATTTCCAAAAACATACAGAAACATAAACTTTGCAACAAGAGGAAACAACACACTGGACCAAGTTTACACCACCATGAAAAATGCCTACAGAGCCCTCCCCCACATTGGTGCTTCTGACCATATCTGTGTTATGCTAAAGCCAGCATACAGGCCGCTGGTGAAAGTCACAAAACCAGTCCGCAAGCAGATACGAGTGTGGCCAGAGGGGTCTTCAGAGGCACTCCAGGACTGTTTTGACACCACAGATTGGGGTATGTTCAAAGAAGCTGCTACCACAAACAACAACACATGTCTCCAGGAGTACTCAGACACTATATGTTCTAGGCATGTAACGGTTGTAATGGGTTTACCGAACCGTATCGGTACACCACGTTCGGTTCGGTCCACCTGCGTACCGTTTCGGTTATTTTTTCACTCATTAAACGTTCTTAACAGGTGAATATATGCACCGCGGAACAAAATTTCCTGGGCGCGTTTCAGCACGGACCTATTTTCGCGTGGCACGCGCAGCATTTAGCCGTTAGCATCTCGTGCGGTCTCCTGTTTTTGAACGTTATAGCTTTCTTCAAAAGACGAGCGCACGCGCAGCTTGTGTGGACTTTGCTTCATGAAGACTGCAGCAGCTGCTTGAGTGACGCAGCAGCAACACGTCACGTGAACGCGCTGGAAACTGTCATCTGAACGTGAACAGCAGCTGTATTAAAACTACTTCATCCGAACGTGAACGAAGAGCTGCATTAAAACTCCTTCATCAGGTAATCAGAGCGGTCCAGAGCAATAAACACAAGCTGTATGAGTTTTTAAATCTCTGAATCTGTCTGAACGTTGTTATATGCGCAGGGTTTAAAGTTACTGAGCGTCGCTATGAGACATTCATCACGTCAACACTTCAAAAAGTTCAGCTCTTTATGAAAAAACTAACTGATGTTGTCAACAACAAGCCCTGGACCAGATTAAAGCCCTGCCTGCCATGATGATGAAGAGTGAGAGATTCAATTGTTCAAGAGGTATTGTTTTATTATTATCTAAATAATCTTTTTTTTAAATCATAATCTTATTAACTTGTTTTTTTAATCTCTTTTGTTTTTTATTTCCAGTCTGTGACAGAGGTAAATCCACCTGCAGCTAAGTGATGACTGAACTGAACTCTGAACTGTTCCCACAGTCCCACCTGTCCCACCAAGAAGAAGTTGTGAGTACAGTAATGAGGACAAATACAGCCACACTGCTGCTACTGACAAAAACTTGATTAGTTAGATTGTAAACAGTCTGTTGCTGCTTATTGTTCTGACTGTTATTGTATTTATTAAGATTTTTATTATTGTTAATATAGTTTATTTATTGTAGAGTGCTGTTTATTTAAAATCAGAGTCAGAGTCAGAGAGTCTTTATTGTCATTTGCACCGCATGTGGTACATGTGATGAAAACGAGATTATGTACACGTGGTCCCAGTTACATCCAACAACAAATGCAAGAGAAAAACAGTAATAACATCTAGAATTAACTAAGAAAAACATCAACTAGTAATACACTAAGCCCTAATATAGTGGAAAAACATCATTATAAACAGCAGCACGAACATGAGTCTGTATGAGCAGATGGTCACAGATGAACACAGCAACAAGAAAACAGATCAGCATCAGCATGATGTGATATTTTGCAGTGTTTATTTTTATTTTATTTTTATTTATTCATGAGTCTAACAGCCTCAGGGTAGAAGCTGTTCCTCAGTCTAGTGGTTCTACATTTGATGCTCCTCAACCTCCGTCCTGAGGGGAGTGGGGCAAAGAGTGAGTGTGCTGGGTGAGTGAGGTCTTTCATGATGCAGGTGGCTCTTTTCCTGCATCTGGAGGTGTAAATGTCTGTGATGGTGGGGAGACTGACTCCGACAGACTTCTGTGCAGCCTTCACCACTCTCTGTAGAGCTTTCCTCTCTGCAACTGTGCAGCCTCCATGCCACACGTTGATGCTGGAGCACAGGACGCTTTCCACTGCACACCTGTAGAAGGAGGTGAGGACTGGGCTGCTCAGACCAGCACGTCTCAGTCGTCTGAGGAAGTAGAGTCTTTGATGACCTTTCTTGATCAGGCTGGTGGTCATCCAAATGGGTCACTTTTATTTATTACTACAATACAATACAAACATATTTTTGGCACATAAAAATTTTGTAAGTCTTTATTTTGTTTAAAAAAATTAAAAAATTTGTACCGAAAAAACCCGAAAATAAACCGAACCGAGCTCTCCTTGTAGTTGAACTGAACCGAAATGTGATTTTAGCGTACCGTTACACCCCTAATATGTTCATACATCACCAAGTGCATTGATGATGTAACTAACCTCAAGACCATCACTGTTCGGGCTAATCAGAAGCCATGGCTGACAGCTGAGGTTTACAGACTCCTGAGAGCCAGGAATGCTGCCTTCAAAGCGGGAGATCAGGTGGGCCTGAGGGCAGCCAGAAAGAACCTGGATCGGGGCATCAGAAAGGCCAAGAAGCAGTATTCCAGGAAAATAGCTCACCGTTTCAAGGACAGCAAGGATACACGCAGTCTGTGGCAGGGAATACAGACCATCACAAACTACAAACCACCCCCCCCCCCAGACCTGTGACAGCTCAACCTCTACGCTGAATGAACTGAATGAGTTCTTTGCTCGGTTTGAGGCAAGTAACAGCACACCTGCACATAAACTCCCCCCCTCTCCTGATGGCCAGGTGCTGGCGCTGTCCTCAGACAGCGTAAGGCGATCATTCATCAAGATTAATGCCCGGAAGGCCTCTGGTCCTGACAACATACCTGGTCGTGTGCTGAAGGACTGTGCAAGGGAACTCGCAGCGGTCTTCACGGACATCTTTAACATCTCACTGAGCCAGGCCATCGTCCCCACCTGTTTCAAAGCCACCACCATCATCCCTGTCCCAAAGAAGGCAACGCCCGCATGCCTCAATGACTATCGCCCAGTAGCACTCACCCCCATCCTGATGAAGTGCTTTGAACGGCTAGTCATGAAAAGCATCACATCTGTCCTCCCTGCCTCCCTGGATCCCTTCCAATTTGCATACCGACCTAATCGCTCAACCGACGATGCCATCTCCTCTGCCCTCCACACAGCTCTCACACATCTGGACACGAAGGACTCTTATGTTAGAATGCTGTTCATCGACTTCAGCTCGGCATTCAACACCATCATCCCCCAACAGCTCATCCATAAACTGGACAGTCTGGGGCTGAACACCTCAATGTGTAACTGGCTGCTAGACTTCCTGACCGGGAGACCACA
Organism: Garcialebias charrua; assembly: GCA_038048925.1. Classification (NCBI taxonomy): domain Eukaryota; kingdom Metazoa; phylum Chordata; class Actinopteri; order Cyprinodontiformes; family Rivulidae; genus Garcialebias; species Garcialebias charrua. The sequence continues at coordinate 36,174 of JBBPBX010018290.1, read as the reverse complement.
GACAGTACGGGTCGGGAGTAACACATCTAGCACCATCACATTGAACACAGGGGCCCCACAAGGATGTGTGCTGAGCCCCCTTCTATTCACCCTGCTAACACACGACTGCACACCATCGTACAGCTCCAACCACTTCATCAAGTTTGCGGACGACACAACAGTGGTGGGTCTCATCAGCAACAACGATGAGACGGACTACAGGAACGAGGTGAGCCGCCTGGCCTTGTGGTGCGGACACAACAATCTCACTCTCAACGTGGAGAAGACAAAGGAGATTGTTGTGGACTTCAGGAAGAGGGATGCCCAACATGCCCCTCTGACCATCAACAGCACCGCAGTGGAGAGAGTAGACAGCACCAAGTTCCTGGGAGTGCACTGTCTCAGAGGACCTGTCCTGGAGCAGGAACACTGCATCACTGGCCAAGAAGGCTCACCAGCGTCTCTACTTTCTCCGCAAGCTGAAAAGGGCTGGAGCTTCAACCCCCATCATGTGCACCTTCTACAGAGGTGCCATAGAAAGTGTCCTGACCAGCTGCATCACGGTGTGGTTTGGTGCATGTACTGCATCATGCCGCAAGAGCCTCCAGCGCATCGTGAGAGCAGCTGAGAAGATCGTCGGCACCTCCTTCCCCTCACTGCAGGACTTACACAGCAACCGCCTCACTCGGAAAGCCCTCTGCATGGCAGGTGATCCCACACACCCACTACACAGCTGCTTCAGCCTGTTGCCATCAGGGAGGAGACTGAGGAGTCTCCAGGCTCGAACCAGCAGACTGAGTGACAGCTCTGTTCATCAGGCAGTCAGGATGCTAAACACTCTGCCTGCTCTGCCTCCCCTCCCATTTGAACTGCCTTAACACTAAAAACTTTCTCACACATTACCACACAACACAAAGATTTTAACACTGGACTCTGTGTCATCAAACGGGTTATTCACTAAACTCTCGGTCATGTGCTCATTCAGTTTGCACTACTTCTCATATTTGCACTAATGTTTGTATTACATCACTGCCTATAGTCATACTACTGCTTACATTCTCTGTTTACATACTACTGGTTACATTCAATGTTTACATTTATTAATACTGTTTACATTTATTACTACTGCTTACATTTATTACTACTGTTTACATTTCCACTACTTTTATATCTACACCACTGCTGATACATATACAGTATTCTCTGACCAGCCTTATTTAAGGATGCCCAATGTGCCTTACTGCATATGCCACTTTTGCCTCTATAACAACATCAACTACTACCTCATACATATACTGTGTACATTAACTCATATGCTGCTTTGCCACTTTGCAAATGTCAATGCTAGAACCTTATCTGTCAAGTCTCCTGTTTTGGCCGGGAAACTACCGTATTTTACCCCTCTTTCCCGTCGTGATCCCGAATTATTATTTTCCCGGAAATCTCCCGTATTATAATATTATATATAAAAAAAAAAAAGAAACATTCCGGTGCCTCTGTCACTAGTCTCGCGAGAACTGCCACCTGCAGTCGCCTCGGTGGCAGTTCTCGCGATGTTAGGGCTNGTCCTCTGTAAACAAAAAGAGAAGATGGAGGATTGATAATCGTTTGGATTGTGTCATATACAATATTTATACTGTACAGTATTCATATTTTGCATTTTCTCCAGGCAATGACATTCGTATATGCAGAAATTCACTGTAAATTTATTTTTAAACATTTGTGTTTTATCTTGTTTTCCTTTTCCTTTATATCTTATTGGGATAAATTAAACTTTTTAAAGTGGGCTTCTTTGAAGAGGTTATGATTCGTTTCTATCTGTAGACAGTTCCATGTCACCTGAGTTTAAGAAAACAGAGATTTAGATTACAGATTAGGTCAGACAGCAGCTGATTAGAGTTCTAATTGCAAAAACTAATAGAGGTTCATGAAAACACCCTTTTACAAACCTTTGTACAGCTTGCTCTTTGCCATCAGACCATCACTTGCAGCTTTGTAAAGGACTGTCTATATGTCATTTAAATAGAAGATCCATGACACGCTGTATGGCCCTGTTTACATGTGAACAATCTCTGGAAATACAGTATTTGATATTTTTCGGTGTTAATTGTGGTGAATTAGTGTGAAAATAACTTGTTTACATAAATATTGCTTTGCAGCAGCAGAAATATTTCACTCAGAAGCTGTGTCATGTAAACTGGGCCTATGTCTCTCAGCTGACCTTGGAATGCCTTGGAATCCTTCCAGAAGGGCTGGAAGAGGTTTTTGTAAAGGATGTGTCTGGGTCTCCATCCTAAAAGCGCTGTCCCCATGACCCAACTCCAGAACAAGATGATGAATGGATAGATCTAGGAGATATTTTTCATTCAACCTTTATTTATACAGTATACCATTGAGCCTTGGGGACTCATTTACAAGAGAGACCTGAGAGACCTATTTACCCTGCATACACAGCTGATTGTTGGATGGTTATCAGTAAAGCCACAAGCTCCAGAATCAACGTGTGGCATGGAGGCTGCACAGCTGCAGAAAGAAAAGCTTTGCAGAGAGTGGTGAAGGCTGCACAGAAGTCTGTTGGAGTCAGCCTCCCCACCATCACAGACATCTACCCCTCTAGATGCAGGAAGAGGTCCACCTGCATCATGAAGGACCCCACACACCCAGCACACACTTTTTGCCCCTCAGGCAGGAGGCTGAGGAGCATTAAGCGCAGAACCACCAGGCTGAGGAACAGCTTCTACCCTGAGACTGTTAGACTCATGAATCCCTAACCAGGTAAAATCACTGTGAAAAAAACTGTGAAAAATCACTGTGATGCCAATTGGTTGTTGATATGTGCTGCTGATTATCCGTGACACTGATCTTGTGCTGCTGATTTATTTGTGTTGCTTAGTTCATTGGTCTTCATCTGCTCTCACACAGACTCATGTTCGTGCTGTTGTTGTTTTGACGCATTGTTTTTGCACCATTAGCACTAGAAGTCCCAGGATTTTCGACCTCCCCCCAGAAGTCCTGAAAGAGGGTCAAAAGACCCTTAGTCCAAACCAACCATTAGTGGGCCATTAGTGGGTCCACATTAGTGGGCCATTAACTGCCTTTTGTTATAAATATGCGTGCACACAACTCAGACACCCCCACCACACCAGACTGCACAAACTGCATTCCAATGTTTCCACCAGGTAAGTAAGACTCTGCTTGCACTTCCCCCCTTAGTCAGAAGAGAGGCCCTGACCTGAATTCACACATAACAGACCCTGAAGTTATCTCACAGTTGAACATTTTGGGACATCCACTGAACGGAAAGCTTTGTCTGCTCCAGAACAATTTTATGCATAAAATTGTCTTATTCTGCTGTGCTGACTATCCTGTAACTTTGATGTTCTGTCAAATAAATTATTTTGCTTACAAGTACTGTCTCTCTCCTTGTCCTTGGCGCATGTATATACGGTGCGTGCCGGCACATGCAGGTGGCCCATTGCTGTGTTCTAAAACATGCTTGACCTATTGTTGTCCGTCACCTGACGGACAGACACAGGTCACATGACATGAAGTCAACTGACGGACCGACATAGGTCACACGACATGAGGTCAACTGACGGACCGACACAGGTCACATGACATGAGGTCAACTGACGGACCGACAAAGGTCACATGACCTGAGGTCAAGTGACGGACCAACACAGGTCACATGACCTGAGGTCAAGTGACAGACCAACACAGGTCACACGACATGAAGTCAACTGACAGACCGACACAGGTCACATGACATGAGATCAAGTGACGGACCGACACAGGTCACATGACCTGAGGTCAAGTGACGGACCAACACAGGTCACATGACCTGAGGTCAACTGACAAAACGACACAAGTCACATGACATGAAGTCAACTGACGGACCGACACAGGTCACACGACATGAGGTCAACTGACGGACCGACACAGGTCACATGACCTGAGGTCAACTGACGGACCGACACAGGTCACATGACCTGAGGTCAACTGACTGACCGACACAGGTCACATGACCTGAGGTCAACTGACGGACCGACATAGGTCACACGACATGAAGTCAACTGATGGACCGACACTGGTCACTCGACATGAGGTCAACTGACGGACCGACACAGGTCACACGGCATGAGGTCAACTGACGTACCGACACAGGTCACATGACCTGAGGTCAACTGACGGACCGACACAGGTCACATGACCTGAGGTCAACTGACTGACCGACACAGGTCACATGACCTGAGGTCAACTGACGGACCGACATAGGTCACACGACATGAAGTCAACTGATGGACCGACACTGGTCACTCGACATGAGGTCAACTGACGGATCGACACAGGTCACACGGCATGAGGTCAACTGACGTACCGACACAGGTCACATGACCTGAGGTCAACTGACGGACCGACACAGGTCACATGACCTGAGGTCAACTGACTGACCGACACAGGTCACATGACCTGAGGTCAAGTGACGGACAGACACAGGTCACACGGCATGAGGTCAACTGACGGACCGACACTGGTCACACGACATGAGGTCAACTGACGGACCAACATGGGTCACTTGACCTGAGGTCAACTGACGGACCGACATAGGTCACACAACATGAAGTCAACTGATGGAACGACACTGGTCACTCGACATGAGTTCAACTGACGGACCGACACAGGTCACACGGCATGAGGTCAACTGACGTACCGACATAGGTCACATGACCTGAGGTCAACTGACGGACCGACACAGGTCACATGACCTGAGGTCAACTGACTGACCGACACAGGTCACATGACCTGAGGTCAAGTGACGGACTGACACAGGTCACATGACCTGAGGTGAACTGACGGACCAACACAGGTCACATGACCTGAGGTCAAGTGACGGACCAACACAGGTCACATGACCTGAGGTCAAGTGACGGACCAGCACAGGTCACACAACATGAAGTCAACTGACGGACCAACACAGGTCACATGACATGAGGTCAACTGACGGACCGACACAGGTCACATGACCTGAGGTCAACTGACTGACCGACACAGGTCACATGACCTGAGGTCAACTGACGGACCGACACAGGTCACATGACCTGAGGTCAACTGACTGACCGACACAGGTCACATGACCTGAGGTCAAGTGACGGACTGACACAGGTCACATGACCTGAGGTGAACTGACGGACCAACACAGGTCACATGACCTGAGGTCAAGTGACGGACCAACACAGGTCACATGACCTGAGGTCAAGTGACGGACCAGCACAGGTCACACAACATGAAGTCAACTGACGGACCAACACAGGTCACATGACATGAGGTCAACTGACGTACCAACACAGGTCACATGACCTGAGGTCAACTGACACAACGACACAGGTCACATGACATGAAGTCAACTGACGGACCGACACAGGTCACATGACCTGAGGTCAACTGACGGACCGACACAGGTCACAGGACCTGAGGTCAAGTGACGGACCAACACAGGTCTTATGACCTGAGGTCAACTGACAAAACGACACAGGTCACACGACATGAAGTCAACTGACGGACCGACACAGGTCACATGACCTGAGGTAAACTGACGGACCGACATAGGTCACATGACCTGAGGTCAAGTGACGGACCAACATATGTAGCCCACTGAAAGGGACCGGGGGATTTAGAAGCCAAGTTCACTTGCGCAAAAAAGCGCAGCCTTAGTCAAATTAGTGTGCCCCCTCCTGTGGTGCGCCAGTAATGGCCTTATTTACAAAACAAAAGCGCCTGTTAACAGCTCATTATAGGATGTTAGCTAAAATCCTTCGGGTCACTCGACCCGTCTCTGGGTTCCAAAGGTAGAAATGTTGAATGACCCTTCTCTGGGACTTCTAGTTTAATGCTTAGCGTATTCTTAGTCTTGTGTAGTCTTAGCTTAGTGAATGTAGTATTTTCTTAGTTTATGAAACAAATATTACTAATGTTTTTCTTTACAATTTGTGTTTTTGTTGGATGTAACTGGGACCCTGTGGACATAGTTTTGTCCCACCTCATGTACCACGTGTGGTGTGTATGACAAATAAATCTGTGACAGAGAAACTAATAAATGCATTCAAACAAACATAGATTTTGGAATTAATTTTTATGTTTCACAATAGGCAGGAATCATTTTGAAATAGTTGTGCAGGTGTTTTTTTCAAAGAATACAACAAATTAAGAAAAAAATCACATTCTAAATAGAAATAAACATCTAGGCCCCTTATGCCTGTGGTTGCAGCACACGGTAGCCTTTATTGAAATAATGCAAAAGGGAAAACTTGTTCAATGCCTTGCATTAAATTTGGTTATAATATTATTCATAGTAGTTTATTACAAATGTCTCTGTTGTCTATTTAATGTATTTCACTTTAAACTAACAAACCACAGATGACAAGCAATTTACCATAGTTTTTTAGGTGACCACAAAGATAATGGTTTAGATTAGAAATGATAATTCTTTCACATCTTTAAAAGATTAACTTTAACAAATTTATATGAATTTCCTGCACATTTACTCGTCTCTTGAGTCCTGATTGTTTTTGTTCCAAAGGCAAATGTTTGCCATGTGAATTTTCAGGGTAATCGAAGATCTATCTGCATCATGTTTACACAATCTGCCTTGAATCCACACGACTATATTAGCACAGGGCTTGAATCGGCATTGAATAATCTCATTGTAGAGGCAATTGTGGAGTTTGGAGAATGTCAGTCCACTTGAACAAACAACCAAACAAAGATAAAATAAGCAGGCTCAGCTGGGAAAAAAGGACACTTGTTAGCCAAAGTTGGCAGTTTGTGTTAGATCTGGAATCAATGCAAATAAAACGGTTGTTTCTTTACGTATTTTTCGTGTTTTTATTTATTTATAGTTTTTGTGTTTGATATACGGAAAACCTATCATCGGCATCGTCAACATATTCTAAATATTGTTTGATCAGAATGTGGCATACGTTAAAGTTATTGTTAGAAATTATTTTATGAATAAAATAAATTTGAAAGAAATTACTTACAGTTAAAAATACTGTCTAGTAGTTGCTAACAGTGTCAGACTCAATAATTTTACTCCTGCACGTGGGTGCATCTGCATGATTTATGATTTGGTCAATGTCCGGAAATGCTACTGTTAATTATGGGCTGATAAGTAAAGACCAATGCATGAGGAGAAATGAAGATTTTTCCCTGAATGAAATGTTTACTTTTTTTAGGGTAGTACTTTTTTAAAATTCATTAAATGTATTCATTTTACAATAATGAATACAACAATTGACAATATGAAAGAAAAAAATATAAAATATAAAATGAAAAGGTAGCCGATGAAGAAAGAATCTTATGAAATCTGCCCCTTATTTATCTAATTTAAACAAAATTTTCTACAATAACAAAACAAGTAAATAACATTCAACCTAGAATTATACATATTACTCAAAAATACATTCATGTATGTTTGTTTAACAATTCAACTTTAACCAGTTTCTTAAAGACAGGGATTGATTTGGCTTCCTTAATTTCTGTCTTTAAGTTATTCCACAATCCTACTCCCTGAATTATGGTAGTTCTTCCCTTTAGACTAGTTCTAAATTGCGGTTTCACAAATATGTCTTTTCCTTTGAGATTGTAGCAGCCTGATCTTTTCACAAAATACATTTGGATATTTAACTGTAGTGTACAGGGAACCCCCGACCTACGAACGAGTTCTGGACCTAAGGACCGTTCGCAGCTCGATTCTGCCGTAGCTAGGGGGTAAAAATAGTGTCCCGTTCGTAGGTCCTGGTTTCGTTCGTAGGTCGCGGAAATAACGCTAACGGAGCGCCGCACACACATTTATCGGCATGAGACTGAACAAGCGGACATACTGGGCCATAAACAGGCACAGAACTTTATTTACAAACACTTATCTAACACATTACACCACACATTCATCCATAAACACACACAGTAACTGTACATCAGTAACTTAACATCAGAACTGCAGCAAATCAGCAGGAACTCACATCAGCAAATGATGTCAACAATGAAACATGAACACTTCTCAAAGTGCAGCTTTTAACATCAGAACTGCAGCAAATCTGCATAAAACCACATGCATCCATCCATCCATCCATCCATCCATCCATCCATCAGCAAAATGATGTCAACCATGAACCATGAGCACTTCTCAAAGAGCAGCTTTTAACATCAGAACAGCAGCAAATCAGCAGGAACTCACATCAGCAAAATGATGTCAACAATGACACATGAACACTTCTCAAAGAGCAGCTTTTAACATCAGAACAGCAGCAAATCAGCAGGAACTCACATCAGCAAAATGATGTCAACAATGACACATGAACACTTCTCAAAGAGCAGCTTTTAACATCAGAACAGCAGCAAATCAGCAGGAACTCACTTCAGCAAAATGATGTCAACAATGACACATGGACACTTCTCAAAGAGCAGCTTTTAACATCAGAACAGCAGCAAATCTGCATAAAACCACATCCATCCATCCATCCATCAATCCATCCATCCATCAGCAAAATGATGTCAACCATGAACCATGAACACTTCTCAAAGAGCAGTTTTTAACATCAGAACTGCAGCAAATCAGCAGGAACTCACATCAGCAAAATGATGTCAACAATGACACATGAACACTTCTCAAAGTGCAGCTTTTAACATCAGAACTGCAGCAAATCTGCATAAAACCACATGCATCCATCCATCCATCCATCAGCAAAATGATGTCAACCATGAACCATGAGCACTTCTCAAAGAGCATTTTAACATCAGAACAGCAGCAAATCAGCAGGAACTCACATCAGCAAAATGATGTCAACAATGACACATGAGCACTTCTCAAAGAGCAGCTTTTAACATCAGAACAGCAGCAAATCAGCAGGAACTCACATCAGCAAAATGATGTCAACAATGACACATGAACACTTCTCAAAGAGCAGCTTTTAACATCAGAACAGCAGCAAATCAGGAACTTACATCCATCCATCCATCTATCAGAAACATGTTGCAACCATCATGTTTTTGAAACCAGTGCGTTGATGTGTGTCCATGTGCATGAGAAAGAAGTCCATGAACTCAGAAAAAGCTAGAAGCAGCAGAAAAATGAAACAAAATTGCCTTACTTTGACTGAAGTGTAGGTAGACACTTGTTGTTCGTTGTGTTGTTTGTTCGTTGTGTTGTTTGTTCGTTTGTTCGTTGTTCGTAGGTGTTCACTCTCACTCGCCGTAACTAAACCACAAGGGACAAAATGGCCGCAGCCCTTTAAATAGTACCACTTTACCTGTACGGATCCCTCCGCCACCAGGTGCACCATGGCTGTGTGTACATCCGCCGGAAGCCCAGCCCCCACTCTCGCTGGCGGTACTTTTACACTGTCATGCGCGAACACACAACAGCCAAGGCAATCCCCTCCCCCACCTTGACGCTTGCCGTACTGACGCAGTTATGCCGTAGCTTGATTATATACTTATAATTGGGCTCGTTCGTAGGTCTCGCATCCAGTATGCCGTAGCTAGATTACATATTTTTAACTTGGTTCGTTCGTAGGTCACGTACTTTTTGCCGTACCTCAATGGCATTTTTTAAATTGGCTCGTTCGTAGGTCCGGGTTGCCGTAGGTCGCGGGCGCCGTAGGTCGGGGGTTTCCTGTATTTTTATGAGCTCTATACATAAGTAACAAAATGTTATAATCCACCAAATCATAGAATTTCAGCAATTTCAACTGCTGAAATAATTCACTATGGGTGACAGTAATGTTTTCTTGTTATAATTCTTACAATTTTTTCTGCAAAATAAAAATAGGCATTGTGCTGCTTTTACATGCTTTTCCCCATATATTAACACAGTAAATCAAATGTGGCATAGTCATTGAATTATACAACAGATACAATACTTTATCGTTTAGTAGATATCTAACTCTATAAAATACTGCAATTGATTTAGATATTTTTGTTTTAACCAAATTAATATGTTGTTTCCATGATAGATTATCATCAATAACAACACCCAGAAATTTTACCTCATTGACTCTGTGAATCACTGAGTCCTTGATTAAAAATGGGATATCAGTTGATTTATTTCTATTACTAAATATCATATACCGTATTTTTCGGAGTATAGGTCGCACCCAAGTATAGGTCGCACCATCCAATTATTGCCAAAGAATTGGAAAAATCCATATATAGGTCGCACCTGAGTATAGGTCGCACCTACGTCAAAATGTGGACCGTGTTTAGCTCTGCTGCAAATGTCTCTTCCACAGGAGCACACAGCAAGGCTTTTAAGAAGATTAACACTTAAAAACAATTAATTGTTTGATAAAAAATAGCAAATATGTGTCTGAGCTGAACTTTTCTTTAATAAATGAATAATTTTGCAGGATAAACACCTAAAAAATACATTTGTTAGCTGGCATTATTGTAAGAGTGTGTCTCAGTTTAATTTTTTTGTTAATAAATGATTACAAATCAGCTTATTTGATAAAAAGACATATATAGGTCGCACCGGAGTATAGGTCGCAGGCCATGGAAAAAAATGATAAAAAGGTGCGACCTATTCTCCGAAAAATACGGTAGTTCGTTTTTTCCAAATTTAGTGATAATTTGTTAAGTCTAAACCNATACTCTGGGTTTGAAAGACATAATGCACACATTACGTTATAACGGTTAAAAGCACCTTCACAGTATTTTATTGTTACTGTAAATTTGAATTTGAGGGGTTTAACAAAAGTACAGTAATGCATCTCCGGGATAAAAAGAAAAACAAAAATTTTAAAACGGACCGTGAAAAATGTACCTCGAATCTTGTCTTTGTAAGAATAAAAATAAAAAATACAAATTGTAACCCAAAACGTCAAGACAGAAAAATGCTCCGACGTGTCCCGTGCCACATCATTTTCCCCCCATAATATTATGCTACAGCAGAAATTGCTGTTTTCTGTTATCATTGTTAGGTGGTTGACCGTACCATGTCTCACACTACAACTACACAGACTCAACACCTCTCCAAGAGACCCAGAACAACATGTGCTTCTCAGGAAGTTCCCATGCAATCCTGCATATGGCAACATTTAAGAGCTTCTTTTTTTCCACACAGACTTTAACTTAATTTGCTGCCAAGGCATTGAAGAAGCACAGCACAGTATAGAGCGCTATACTGCTGGGTACAGCCAGAGGGATGGATGGACAAATATACGGTCGGATCTCTGATCGTGAGTAGATTAAACACAATGAGGGTTCACACTTGTTATTAAATGCAACATTTCTAAGAGCAATAAACACTAAAATGTCAATAGACTGGTTCTGACTTATAGTTGCATTAAATTAATTGAGAAAATAAAAACAGATAGGCGTGATGTGACATTAAATCCTTTTGAGAAACTGTCGCTGCTGTTCCAAATTTGCAGTCCGACTCGTTGCATGTTTTTTTTGTTTTATTGCCCACCATCTATCCCAGACTTTTCCCCCAAAGATAGACAAAATGAGAAACACCAACTCTAGAATTAGACATTTTATAAAGATATAAACTTTTTTTTTTTAACTGAAAGTAAACAAGTGAAGCAGAGACAAAAGGTCCAGGACAAAAAAATTTAAAAGAGAAAATAACTGGACCTCAGCTACTCAGAATCTAAAACAATAAATTAACATCCATCCATCCATCTATCTATCCATCTTCTTTACTCATTTTTTTCCTTTTCAGGTCATGGGTGTCACTGGTGCCCATGTCCAGCTATCACTGATCGAGAGGCAGGGGACACCCTGGACAGGTCTCCAGTCCATCACAGGGACACATAAAACAAGACGACCATTCACTCTCTCACTCACACCTAGGGACAATTTAGAGTTACCAATCAGTCTAACATGCATGTTTTTGGTCTGTGGGAGGAAACCGGAGTACCCGGAGAAAACCCACGCACACACAGAGAGAACATGCAAACTCCACCCAGAAGGGCCCCCGGCCGGGATTTGAACCAGGGCGACATGCTCTCAGAGAGGTGGCATCTCTACCAACTGTGCCACCATGCTGCCAATATTTACATCAAGTAAAAGAGCACAGAATGTCATGATTTCAGCTCCCTGCCACCTGCAAGTGCTCTTGGCCACGCCCACTTCTCCGCTCTGCACGCTTAACTGCTGATCAGCTGGTAAATAATGTAGAATTATTTATATTAAATAAAAATGCCATGCCAATTGTGCGGCTCATCCATCAATCAGCCAATTTTGTGTTATGTCCAATCTTATTTTGAAAAACCGCGATAGTCTGCGATAAACGAACGGCAAAGTAGCGAGAGACTACTGTAGGCTGATTAAAAACACTTATCTGCCAATTTATTGACAAAACAAAATGGTTCCAGTGTTTTATCTCAACTACCGGTATGTGAAACATTCAATAATTCAAGTAAGAAAAAATAAATAAATAAATCAGGTTTTGTCTGAGGTTCACATACAAAGAAGTGGGTAAAAAAAATAATATAAAACCATTTTCCTCACAGTACCAATACACATATGTAGAGGTCACATGCTCAAAAAATAAAGAAATAAAAATAAGCTGAAACGAAAGTGCAGCCTGTCACAATAACAAATTTTGCTGGGCAATTGTCTCAGAAATTATTGCGATAAACGATAATATTGTTTGAAATTTGACAATAATTAGTAATTATTGGCTAATTAGTTTTACATGTAGTACTTTTTTTCTACCACCAGATGGTAGTACAAGACTGTTAGAACCGAAGGATGGATAGAGCAGCACCTCTAAGAAAAATGGGAGGGAGGCCCCTTGACGTGGCATGGGCTGTCTCAATGTGGTTCTGGGTTTGAGCTCTTTAGCATAGCATTTGTCACAAAGTTTTTAATAAAAATAAATAAATAAATTGGTGAACAAATTCTCAGCTTCTTTTTGCAGAGGAAAAACAACTTTTTACATGAAGGCACGAGTTTCAACCGTGAATTTTGGAGCTTTGATAAGACAGCGTTTTTTTCCCCCAAGGTCGGCCTGTTAGCTTAGCTTGTAGCATAGCTTCTCAGCTTAGCTACTTTTTAACAATCCAAAAATGTGATTTTGGACGGTTAAAATTAGGGGTGCAGGAAAAAAAAAAGATTTTTTAAAGAATCTAGATTCTTAGTCCTGGCGATTCAGAATCGATTCTAAAAGTCCCAAAATCGATTTTAAAACATGTTTAATTTTATATTTTTTCCGCTCCTACTCCTGAGCGTACTGCATTTTGCATTATGTGTCCATTCGGCCGCTGTATAATTTTGACTGTGTAGGCCACCGTACAGCAAGCTAGTTAGACAGCTCCCTTATCTGAATGGAGCCTGCTAGCAAGGAGGGAGGAGGGAGACAGCGCGATTCAACTTGCTCCTTCGCCTTTAAAAATAATTTCAGATCCTACAATGTTCTGGGGAAGACAGAGCTTAACAAGAGAATGATTATTTGCAAGAAGTGTCAAATAAAACTATGGTACAGTATTTTGGAAATACGATAAAATGCGCAGAAGATGAAAGCAGCCGACAAGCGAAGTTTAATGCAAAGATTTCTCTCTCCATCTGCTGCTGTATCACAAAGGATTAATGAGCAGACAGCTCAGTGGACGTTGAGGGGTTTATTTTTATTTTTAATACTCTGGAAGCAACGTACATTATTCCTTCATGTAGATAAAGCTCCACACAGCTCCAACATGAAACAAGAATAACGTGGAAGAAGTTCTGATGCAGCTCAAAGGTAACTTGTTTTCTCATATACTAAAACGTATAGACAAGTTGTACAACAAACTTAATGTAATTTGTCTTTTAACAGGTTGGAGAGGCCAGATGAGACACATCTCCTGGAGCCAGTTCTAAATGATACAATTTATATTTATAAATTACATTTCAGAAGCGATTTTGTGTAAACTTGCACAGGTTTTGAAATTTTGTTAAAGATTTACTAAATATGAATCAATATGTAAAAAAAACAAAAAAACAAACAGGTCTGTATTTTATATTGAGTTAAAGGTTTATGCACTATGGTAGGCTGAAGTCTGTTAACCTTTTATTTTTTATTTTATATATATATTGAATTATTTGTCTGTGATGGACTGGAGACATGTCCAGGTGTCCCCTGCCTCTAACACAGTGATGGCTGGACATGGACACATTGACCCCCGAGACTTGAAAAGGAAGAAGTGGGTAAAGATGATGGATGGATGAATTATTTGTTCCTAGATTTTTATTTTATTGTTTGAGAAATCCAGGCAACTAAGCTAATACTGGTAATTTAAGTTACAGAATTTAATGCATTCCTGTATTATTTGTTCCTATTTTTGGTATAAATATCAAATGTTGCAAAAAATTTGATACCTAAAATGATCGTTTTAAATAAATGTTCCATTTGTTTACATTGTTGTTTATTCTTTTCAGCCTGTCAGTTACAAAACTGAAACTAAATTTATGACCATTTTAATAGAAAAATCGTTTCTGAATCAAAAATCGTTTCTGAATAAAAAAATCGATTTTGAATCGAATCGTGACACCAAAAATCGAAATCGAATCGATTCTCCAGACACTGAGAGATTCGCACCCCTAGTTAAAACGAATTTTAAAGAAAAAAGAGAAAGGGAAGGGTCAGTGAAGAGCACCGGAGTTGAACCTTGTCATCCAGTGTCTTCAGTAGAAAGAGAGAGACATGAAGCGATAAAGCCAATGAATGAAAATGAGGTAGATAATTTTCATTTATCATGCGATTAATTAATTTATCGTTTAATCGCGACAGGCCTAAGTGCAGCCCACCGCTGAAACGACTATTTCTTTCTGTTTTTCACACAGAGGGAAAATGACAGAAAGGCAAACATCTGCTTCTCAAATAACAAATGTTGGATCGTCTTCACTTTTGATGAGTTCACCAACCTCTTCTGAATGTCACGAGGACAAAAACAACACACGAAAGACCGAGGGTTGGGAGAGTGTGGAAAAAGACAAAGTGGTAGTCATTTAGTGGGCTGGGGGGTTTCAGGGGATTCTACTAATGTTGGAGTCATCCTATAGGGGAAGGAGCCAGGCCATAAATTTCCCGTGCAGAGGACAGGTTGGCCCTGCAGTGAATTCTCTCAGCAGGTAGGCTTGTGCAGCTCTCAGACATCCAGCCATGTTAAAAGCATTGTGATCCTAGCAGGAGATCAACATTCCCAGAGAAAAAAAAAGAGGAAAAAAAGGAAGCCATCTTGATTGGTTTAGTTAGGCAGAAAAGCACATTAGTCTTATGCATGCATAATTAAGAATTTGGATAAAAATTGAAATAGCTAAACTCATTCAAATTTTCAAATCAAAACTTTTGTCTTTTCTAATTATTGTGTGAACAATGATTTACTTTTTGTTTAACTTTTGCCTCGACTCAGAGTAGCATAAACCACTTTTTACATTTGTTTGTCATTATGTTGCAAAGCTTCAGTTATGCTCAGGAATAGATATAAAAAAATTGAACTGTTTAACAAGTTCAATAATAATAAATAAAAAAAGATAAACACAACAATAACCCACATTACACAAATGTTTGAATTTGCTGTCCCCCTTAAATGATAAAAAAAAAAAAAATAGTGTTGTGGATTAAGCTTTGTGCATTTTGATTTCTGCATGGTCAAACTACAGAGAAACTTGGCATCGGGCGGTTTCATTTCACACAGACTTGCAGGCTGTTTCACTAACTCGCCTGTGTGTCAGGATCTCAGGTTGCAGATCTCTCACCGGTCACCAGTCCCACACAGAGAAGCCCACAGTTAGGAGGATGGAGGTAGAAGGGAGCAGTGACACTGTCCTGGGCTACTGATAAAGGGCTAAGGTTACATGGCATTTCTCCCCCGCGTCTAACCACTCATCACCACTAAACACCTTTCATCTCAGCTAATAGCTCCCACGGGAAAGAGCAAAAAGTGCCACGAAGGCACTGGATATCATTTAGAAATATCCAGAGCCTATATGACCGGTCAAATCTCATTTTTGATGTAGGCCCTGACTTCGATTCAAACTAATTCTTGTTGAAACTTACAGGTAAAGGGTTAAACTGCTGGTCCACGAGGTGGGTGTATCCGTAGTCAAAGAACGAGTGACGCAAAACCACATCAACGCCTTGCACAGCTGCCACACCCAGCGTGTTCATCCACCTGAATTGTATGTAAATAAGGCAAATATTAGAAACTCAGAAACATCAGCTGTTTTCTGCAGCATTTTTTCTTTTTGTGGAGGACAGTACTTACAGAAAGCTGGCAGCGTATGTGTCAGAGAGGTTATTGATGCCTCCTGTCCATGCTGGGCCAAAACCACCAAGCCACACCTTCTTGCCCGGAGTGTGTGTGTTCACAACCTGCAAAGAGGGATGCAGATACAGATTGTGTGTGAACTAAACCCATTTTGAAATCAGTTATGGTAAGCTTGTTGTAGTTTTTACACTCAGGCCATTTGAATCACAGCAGGATCTCATATTTGAGGTGTAGAAAATCTTATCCGACATCGGATAACATCAATGATTCTGCAGCTTACTGGAGATTAATTAGAACTGAAAATAAAACACAGAGCAACTTGTAATGAAAAAAAAAATCAAAGTGCAAAATGAATGTGAAAGTTGGCTTGAAGTGTACAACTCCATGCGCAGCAACAACGGTAAAATCTGGTAATTTACCTTCTGACATGGAGAAAATCCCGAGGATCCGTACAGAATAATAGTGTAGATATATACAAAACAGATATTAAAAACTAGATGCACAAAAACAGTGAGAAGAGTGATAATAAAATGGAAAAAAAAATTGTGCAAATAATTCTATATTCTTTTTTGCAGGATTAATAAAGCAGTGTGCTTGCTTTGTTATCTTGATAGAATTGTGGCCATGTGCAAAAAATAGATTTTTTACATATTTTTATGTATTTTACAATAAAATTACAGTCAGTCTCTTTAAGAATTTATTTGCATTCAAATTATGTATTTTTGTTAGGGATGCATATTATCAACATGGCATTGGTATCGGCCGATATTAGCAATAAAGTTAAACATCGGACAGTCCATCAAAATAACTCACCGTCTTCCGTTTTAAGTTAATTTTTAATTAAAACAACTGTCAAGTATATCTATTAATGCACTACTTATGCACTTTTTACTTTTAGCTTGTTAACAGGTTGAGTTTAGATGTGTGAAAATGTACAAATTTGCACTGTTTGAGTGTTGTCGTGCTAGTAATGAATACATTTGACATTAAACATAATCCAAGTTGAAGTGTTGAATCATTTTCAGCCCCTTTTTGGCATCTGTATTTGGTAGCAGGCCAAATTGACAAAGTCCATGCAGAATAATGTACCGGTAGTATTTTAATTCAACAGCAGAGAATGTAGTCTCTGTAAGTAAGTCTAAGAAAATAAATATCGGTATTGTATTGCTGGACAATAATTCGATATTGATATATCTCGCAATATACTTTTATTCAATAACGATGACATGAGTTTTAAGCACATTTTCGATGGGATTACAGTGTTTTACTGACGCATTTCTCTTTCTGTTCGGGTTGAAGCGGCTGCTTCAGTTTCAACCCTAACAGAAAAAGCTGCGACACAACTACGTAAGTGCGTGGTGACGTAGATGTTACGCAGAGCTCGAGTCCTGAAGGCGTTAGCGGTAGCAGGCTATGCTAATCTCCAACGCGCGTTAAGTTTTTCGCTTTAAAATGAGTTCCCATGACCGTCAGAATGTGACTGAACAATGTTTTACAAGTGAAGAGAAAGCAGATGACATAATGGATAAGAGAGGAAAGACTAATTTGGCAGTGTGGAAGTGGTTCGGCTTTCTAAGATCTGATAAACTGCAGGTTTCAGTGACGGACAGTCATTCTAAGTAGTGGTGGGAACACATCTAATTACCGTAGTTCCACTCGATAGAAAATGGTGAGTCAGATGATGAAGCACAATAAAGTTTGAGCTAATGTGTCCCTGAAACAAAAACCCCAGCGCTACATGTTTTTTTAATTTTATTTATTCGTTCATTTAAAATAAAACAAATTCATCAGAAAAAAAAACATTGAATGAAAAGTTGCAGAAAGAAGAAAAAAATACTCATATCTGCCCCTTGTTTAAAAAAAATACAAAATAACTACAAACAACCTACACTTTGAACAATCTCCAAACTGAAAACAAAAAAACTTCATGTGTCCTTCACCTGCACTATACCTTCCCAACAACTTTAACTTAATCATCTTTTTAAATATATAAACTGTTTTAGAAATTTTTATGGTGATATCAAGGCAACTCCACAATCCTGTTCCCTGAATTACAACTAGGGGTTGAACAAGTACATAATTTTTAAACTCGATATTAACATAATAACACTCGAGTAGAGCTCGAGTAGTTGATGATGTCATAGGATCTCAAGATGCAAAAAAGAATTAACTAATTAAAACCGAAAGAAAAAAAAATAGTAATTTATTATTTACAAAAAAAGACCAACAAAACATTGGGAGCATATATTAGGCTCTTACCATTTATCTTACAGCAAATAAGTCACAGGAAACTCAAAACTGTTAGTTATTATTATTAAGCTGCAAAAGTGAAGAAAAAAAAAGTGTGGCACGTCAAAAACGAAACTAAAAACAGTGGGGCGGTTGACCACCACTCACCACCGCCTGTGGTGCTGCGCATTAGGTTTAGTTTTAGAGATTAATATGTTAATAGATTTTTATAGGTTTAGAAATTAATATTTCTTGCCTTTTATTTGTGAGACGATGTCAGAGGAAGCTGGTTCTGGTTCGGTCAATTGGACCCGGTGTTGCACCACATTCTGTGACCTGCAACAGTTCATGCAACACCGCCTCCTACGGTCACAATATACGGTGGTCACAGAATATAGCCCGAGATACACTTGAACGTCCTCAGGTACGCCACTCTACGCGCGCATATTGTGCGCATGTGTTTTGCTGCTATACTTCATAAACTATTCAGCTTTAAAAAGCTCGCGTTCTCCTTGTTGTAATATGAGCAGCTGAGCACGGAGGGGACTCAACTGAGCTCGCTGATTGGTCACTTGCTGACACGCCTACTGAAATGATTGACAGACAGCTTTCTCAGTCAGCTCATGTAGCTCCTTGAAGACCGCGGCGGTGTTCATGCGGTGTTTCTACTATATATGTTGTAAAAAGTTCTCTCAGAAATAAAAATAATAACAGGGAGTGCTTTTCCTGCAGCACACAGCCCACCAGGGATATTTAAAACATTGCGCACCCAGGTAGGACCTGAATTCATTCATTTCATTCATGGAGTGAACGGAGGAAGAAGCGATTACTTGACTTTAGGCAAAAAAACAAAAGAAAAGGCCCGATCAGCGATAAAGAAGGGGAATTTATTTCATTTGTGTAACATACAAAACAGTCCGGCGCCGGGGAAGTTTATGGTCAGACACCGCGTATTGCGCACGCGGACGTAAAAAAAAAGCTTTGCGCGTACATGCCCTGAGGGGCTACGCTTTTGCCTTGACGTACGTACGCTGCGTATAGGCGTACCGTGAGGACGCTCGAGTGTATCTCGGCCTTATGGTGTAACACCGGTTCGCAACGAGCTCCAAACAGGAAGTTGATTAATTTTTTGTTTTGTAACTGCGACATGATGACATCACTACGAATACTCGATGTGAAATAAAAAAACTCGATAGAGCTCCAAGTAATCAATGTGTCGATTACTCGAGTAGTCTGTTAAAGCCCTAATTACAACGGAGCTCCTTCAGACTAGTTCTAAATGGAGGTTTTACAAACATTTCTATTGACTCTCCTTTTTTTAAAAAAACAAATTTAATTGAATATTTGGGGGTAATATTTTTATGAGCTTTATACATGACTTGTAAAACAATATATCCAACCAAATCATAACATTTTAATAAATTAAACAGATGAAATCATATATTTGTTGGGTGACCATAGCACTTCCTACTAATAATTCTTATAGCTCTTTTTTGTGAAATAAAAATAGGGTTTGTACGATAATTGTTTTGCATGCTTTTCCCCAAACCTCAATACAATAGATTAAAGGTGAACTATGTAGTTTCTGCAGGCCGCTTGGACTTAGAAAAATTTCCAGCATGTAAAAGTATTCTGCTCCCTCCCCTCAGAGCCATATATGACTCTGAGGGGGAGCCACAGTCCGTTCTCTGTTGAACTTGAGTTCTGCTCCGCCCCCTGCTGTGTGTCTGCTCGGAGCGCTTCAATATTCTGTGATTATATGTTAAAAAAAAACGTTTTAAAAATATAATAAAACCATAGAGCACTTGTCCAACAACACAAAAACCAGCAGAAATCATCAGAGCTTCACGAAGCAACGTTGGACATGATTTAATTCGCTCGTGACTTCCTCTTTCTGTCAGTGGAGGTTTGGAATGCTCCGCCCCCACTACATGTCCTGTCTGCGCTGCGAATTTCTGTGAATTATATGTTAATAAAACATTTAAAAAATATTATAAAACCATGGAGCACTTGTCCAACAACACAAAAACCAGCAGAAATCAACAGAGCTTCACGAAGCAACGTTGGACATGATTTAATTCGCTCGTGACTTCCTCATGTCTGTCAGTCGATGTCTGGAATGTCTGGAATGCTCCGCCCCCACTACATGTCCTGTCTCTGCGCTCCGAAGTTATGTGATTATATGATAATATAATGTCCTAAAAAATATAATAAAACCATGAATCACTCGTCCAACAACACAAAAAGACCCTGCAATCAGCAGAGCTTCACCAGCCACTTTGGACATGATTTAATTCGCTCGTGAGTCGTGACAAATCAATTTCCTCATTCCTGTGAGTGGAGGATGAAGCGATCACTTGACTTTTGGCAAAAAAACAAAATAAAAGTCCAGCTCTGGGATGAAGAAGGGATATTTAATACATTTGTGTCACATACAAAACAGTCCTGCATCGCTTTGCAATCCTTTGAATGAGAACGAGCCGCGGCGCTGAGGCTGGGACAGGCGGGGGCGTGGGTTGGGGCGTGACAAACAACTCTGTTTTTATTGGCTGGTCATTGTCCGGGTCACTCTGTGTTTTTAGTGTTTTTATAAATGCTGATAGAGAAGCAAGGGGACTATAGTTTTTTTCAGAGATTACTTTGTCTAACATCAGTTTGTCAGTAGATAGTGACAGAGTGAAGAAATATGTTAAAAATATATTGTTAGAAAAGTTACAGACTACATTACAAAGTTACATAGTACAGCTTTAAATATGGAACAATCATTACATTATACAATATATACAAAGCTTTTTCTTTCAAAAACTCTTTTACTTTATACAGTAATGTAATTGATTTTAAGTAATTTCCATGAGATTTCCATGTCAGCTTCTCATCAATAACGGCACCCAAAACCTTTATTTAATTTACTATGAATTTCAATGCTGTCAATTTTAAAGTTGTTGTTTAAGTTAAAGCTATTCATATTGACAAAGTGGAGAAAATTATATTTATTTGATGGTGAATTCAATTTTTTTAAGGCTAAATACAAATAAAAGGTGAACATTAATTTATTTGCCTAGTTTGTAGTTTTTCTGAGGCTTTTATATTGTTTTTATCAATATCGAATTATATCGCTATCGACCGAAATTAAGAAATATATTGTGATAAAAGTTTTGGCCATATCGTCCAGCCCTACCGTATTGGTTTTCGGCCAAATAAGTTTTAACATATTGGCATATCGGATAGAGGCCAAAAATCCAATATTGTGCATCCCTAATTTTTGTGTCACAACTTGTTAGCAAAGCAAGTTTACTTTTATTGACCGCTAAAATTAAAAAAGGAAAAAAAAAATCACTGATAAAACTAAAACAAAACTGCACCAAGTGAATGCAAATACATAATAATAACAATACATACTCTATACCAACATCAACTACCTCATATACATATACTGTGTACATTAACTCATATGCTGCTTTGCCACTCTTTGCAAATGTCAATGCTAGAACCTTCAGTTTATTTTATAGATATACTTTTTATACTTTTTATACTACTATGCAAAAACTCAGGACAGTATTACACTTTTATTATTTCATTTTATGCTTATGTTCATTAAATGTTTAGTGTTTTAGTGTTGGTGTAAATTTTCATACTTTTATACTACTATGCAAAAACTCAGGACAGTGTTACACTTTTACTATTTTATGCTTATGTTTATTAAATGTTTCAGTGTTTTAGTGTTTAAATGGTTACTGTTGCACCGAGGGACTGAGAGAAACGCAATTTCAATCCTGTGTATGTCTTGTACATATTGCAGTTCTGACAATAAAGTTGACTTTGACTTTAAAATCAATAAGGAAAAACAAGTATAAAACATTGGCAAGCCCCGTTTAGACCTAAAAGTCCAGATACGGATTAAAAAACAAGAAAATTGTTTAAACCATAATATTAGAAAGTTTTAAATTACCCCCCACAAAAACAATTATCCCCCTCCCACAACATTAAACTACCATAAAACAATGAATTACAGGTTCAGTTAAATCAAACAAATGCTGTATTTATAGCTTCTATGTACATTACTTTTAACTATTATTAAACAATAAAGTAAATGTTAAAAAATAGGACAGTATTCTGATTTAAAAAATGCAGTCTATTACCAGTAAACAAGTTTTTTCCCATTTTGCTTAATTCAATCTCAAATTCTAAACATCCTAACATCCACGTTCTTTATGACGTGCATATTCTGACTAAATACCTGTCTTTTATAAGCCAAAGTTTGTCGGTGCACTCCATTGACCTGAGCTGTAATCCTGGTTAGATCCACCTCTTGAAACATTTGACTATTCTGAGTGCTGCTGTTGAAAATCGTTGCTCCTTTCCCCCAGAGGCTCTTTGATGCTGTTTAGTTTATACAAATCATTAAGTCTCTGCAGCTTGTGTGGATACGATTGGAAGATTTAATCCCTTCGCTCTGGGGTGTCACTCTTTTGGTTACCAAATGTGGCTTCTTGACCACAAAGACAATTTTATAGCTGGATAATCCTTAACTTTGCAATAGAAAGTAAAATTATTTTCATGATTAACAAAACCATGTATTCCCCTATTCTCCCACTGAATCTAAAATTCCATTTCATTTGAAATATCCAGCTCACCAGACAACTCCATTATCTTAAAATACAGCCTCTTTATTAAATAAAAACAATAATAATGCAGTACTGTGATTTGCATAGGGTACAAACTACTGTTCTACACACAGAGAAAATAATTAGGATTCAAATAAGCTGAAGTACCTTGGAAACTTTATTTATCTGTTCGGTCAATGTGTCCATGAGACGAGTTTTTAGGAAATCCTCTGCTCGGTTTACTCTGCCATCCATGTAATAACTGAAACAGAAACGCAGAAGAAACATTGTGAGAGAAACACTGCACATTTATTACAAAATGAGCAAGAAACATATTTTAATGACTGAGCTCATACTGGTAATGTATCTACTTCAAATAATCAAGTAACCTTGCTTTATTAATAAAAACCAGCCTGCAGCAATAGGTTTCATATTCAAAGTTAAACAGTTAAAACTATATTCAAATTCTACATTATAACCTTATCTTACACTGTGTCACACATAAAAGTTGCATAGCTTTTTGGTGACACATTTATTCATCAAATTAATCCCAGAAATCCCTTTGCAATAAATGCAAACAAAACGTAGCACATTTGTTTTAATAGCAAATACAGAGCAGATAATAATTATGCTATCTCTTGTCCCCACGTTAGTAAAGATATGGTCTAATATTTTATAATTAAATACACAAAATGAGCCCAAGACATATAAACTGTGCACAACTTCACAAATGCAGCAACAGCACAGACCTCAACTGTTGCACTTCATTATATATTGCATTTTAAAGCCCAGTCCATAAAGCGTAAAGCTCACATATCTAGAGAAGTTATAAACAATATGTCGGCTCAATTTACTTTTATAAACAGAAACTGACATTCATTTTTGTCTTAAGAGCTTTTACAGTCCAATTATGTCAAAAGCATGGATTGCAAAAGAGACAAACTAGAAGTGCAAGACTTTTTATACCGAGGATGAACAATCCAGGAATCCATGTGCAACAGCTTTCTGTGCAGGAGCGATAAAAAGTCGAAGAGAAAGAAAAAAAAAAAACGATAATGAGAGATGATGTTCAGATAACACAAGGAGACAAGATTTTGTTGATTGCTAAAGGCAGAGATTTGTAAAAGATCACCCCGTGGGCTGACTAAAACCAACATCATCTGCAAGAGTTTGAAAAGATGGAAAACGAGAGCGACAACAACTTTGTGGTTCATGCTTCAGGTACAATAAAGAAACATTAACATCTTATTTGCACAACAAATAATGACTAAAGGCGCTCAGAGCTCTCTGAGGTTGAAAAGATTTATGTCTCTTTTTGGTTGCACTTGCACTGCCACAGAAGTGCTGGGCTGTGCCACAGCTAGTCGACAATCACCGGTTATGTGTACAAACATACAGTGTGCATATGACATTCATCAACAACAACAACAACACAGGACACACAACTGGAGCTGTATGTTTCTTGCTAGCGCTAAGAGGCTAAAACACCTGTGGAGAGTTGTATTTATCAACCACTGAGATAGAGAAGATACATAAACCAAAGAGAACGCTAAAGCCCCCAGTATAGCTCTGCGTACGGCCGTACGCCGCTCAACGCCGTCCATACACAGAGGCACAAGCGTACCCCCGCAGGGCATGTACTCGCAAAGCTCAATTTTTACGACCGCGAACGCAAACGCGTTGTCGTACAATAAACTGCCCGGCGCCGGACTGTTTTGTATGAGTCACAAATATATTAAATTCCCCTTTTTCATCCCTGATCTGGCCTTTTCTTTTGTTTTTTTGCCAAAAGTAAAGGGATCGCTTCCTCCTCCGTTGACTCCATGACTGAAATGATGAGAAATGAACAATTTGTCACGAGCAAATTAAACTCGGGTCCAACGTGGCTGTGCGAGGTTCTGCAGATTTGCTGGTGTAATGGTCTGATGTGTGGACTGCAGGACCAGTGTTCCCTGTTTTTAGTTTATTTTTTAGAACTTTTTATTAACATATAAACACAGAACACCGCTGCGGCAGAAGCTGCCGGCTCTCGCATTTTTTTCCCACCCGACCTGTCAATCAATTCAGTAGGCGTGTCAGCAAATGACCAATCAGCGACCTCAATTTGTCCCGTAGGTAAACGCTCTGCACTGCAGCTGCTCAAATTACATCAAGAATTTGGTGCAAAAACACTGGAGCCTCACACTGAGCTATGGGGGTGCACTGCCTGCGTAAATTACGCGCGTACGGCCGTTCGCAGAGCTATACTGGAGCCTTGAGTACCTTCAACTTTAGCTTTTTAAATTGTTTTTATTTGCTCAAACACAGCCAGGACCTGAGTAACGGTTCACGTGTCTCTACATTGCTCCTTTTTGTTCAGTGCAAGTTAAACTTCTTCAGTTTGAAATGATCTCGATTAAGATGAATGATGAAATGAGGAAGGTGCTGGTTCAATTCAATTCAATTCAGTTTATTCTATAGTGCCAAGTGTCAACACAGACGTCATCTCAGGGCACTGAACAGAAACATTCATATGTAAAAACAAGTTATCAGAAACATTTATATAAAATAATAATAATTTCACACTATTTATCTGAGGAGCAGGCTGCTTTGAAGTTACTCCATCACAGAATTCTCATCACAATTTTAACATACTGTATAATAAAAATAGTACAAATCAAAAATAACATCTAATTAACAAAAAAATAAAAATAAACATACAGTAGTCCTTTGTTTATCGTGGAGGAGCTGCACCCTGAAGAACCACAATAAGTGAAAAACTACAAATATATATACAGTATGCTGTATATGAATAAAGGCATTTTAAACCCTTACCACACTCTTGCAATATTATGAATAATGTTTCTAAACTCTAAACGCTCTAAGAGCACAGAACGTCTCGATTTCAGCTCTCGATCACCTGTAAGCGCTCTTGGCCACACCCACTTCTCCGCTCCGCTTGGAGATCAGCTGATCAGGTGCAAGAGGACAGATGCAGCAGGTGCTAAATAATTTAAAATAATTTATTTTAAATAAAAATTATATCCCAATCGTGCGGCTCATCCATCCCATCAGCCAAAACTGTGTCACGTCCAATCTTACTTTGAAAATCCACGATAGAGCGAGACAGCGGTAAAAGAACCGCGAGCGAGGAACTAATGTAGTACTAATCTAAAATAACATCTGTGTTTTAAATGCAAATGTCTGGATAAAAGTATAAACACTACATGCAAAAAAGTTAAAGACTCACCTGTAAATGTTTTGGTTCTGAATTAC
>JBBPBX010018289.1:29634-45795 GCA_038048925.1 Garcialebias charrua | reverse complement strand
TATATATATTACATTAGGGCTTAGTGTATTTCTAGTTGATGTTTTTCTTAGTTATATCCTAGTACTGTTTTTCTCTTACATTTTGTTGTTGGATGTAACTGGGACCCTGTGTACATAATCTCGTTTCATCACATGTACCACATGCGGTTCAAATGACAATAAAGACTCTGACTCTCTGACTCTAGTTTTTACAAAATGTGATCAAAACAGAGAAAATCAGGTGAGTTGTCAAAGGAAAAGGAAAAGCTGCTCTTCAGTATGTTATCACTAACTAGTAACAAAAAATAGACATAGTAGGAAGAAAAGTTTCAAACATAAGTGTGTAAAACTAAAAACGACTAGATTTTATCTTCTAAATCACTTTTTCAAATAATCTGAAACAGCATATTTCTGTTTCGTTGTTTATTTAAGGTGGTCCAAGCTACAGATAAACTAGATTATATACAGTATATACCGGTAATGCATCCATTGATCAATACTATGAGTCCATTCTCCCTATAGATATTTGTGTTGCAGTGAAGCACATATTAGCTAATACTTGATTGGGTTTTTGGTTTCTCCTTATCTGAAGTGCTTTGGGAGAGCTGTTTTGGTTTCAAAGAAATACAATAAGTTTCAGTGTACTGAGTGAGAAGTGTCCTGTTTGTTGGCCTTCCTTGTATGTAACTTTGCACGAACTCTTCACTGTTGCTACTGGCTGAGGTGTGGTATCTATAAAAATCAGTCATTAAAAACAAAATCTCCCAATCCAACAAAGTTGCCAGGTCCTCTGAATGGGTTCTTTGTGTTGAAACTTTCAGTCAGGCCTGTCACGATAAACAATAAATCAGTTGTTGCATGATAAATGAAAATTGTCGACCTCATTTTCATTTATCGGCTTTATCGTTTCTTCGTGTCTCTCTCTTTCTACTGAAGACACTGGATGACAAAAAGCTCAACACCGGTGACTTCTCTTCACTGACTCCATCCTTTCCCTTTTCTTATTAAAATCTATTTTAACAATCCAAAATCGTGTTTTTGTATTGTTAAAAGCAGCTAAACTGAGAAGCTAAGCTACGTTAACAGGCCGACCTCGGGGGAAAAAAACTCCAGCTTGTCGAATCTCCAAAATTCATGATTGAAACCCGTGCCTTCATGTAAAAAGTTGTTTTTCTCTGCAAAAAGAAGCTAAGAACTTGTTTACTGATTTTTTAACAAAAGCTCTGTGAAAATTTCTATGCTAAAGAACTCAAATCACACAGAGCCTCGGCCATTTCGAGAACTGAATACTGGACGGAGAGACAGCCCATGTCTCGTCCAGGGGCCTCACTCCCATTTTTCTTAGATACACGCTGCTCACTCACTCAATATCCATCCTTCGGTTCAAAAAAATCTCATACTGCCATCCGGTGGTCAAAAAAGGTACTACACTCAAAACAACTTAACCAACATTCCTTCTTAGATTTGAAAATAATTACTAATTTCTGTCAAATTTAAAATAATATTGCTTATTGCAATAATTTTTGAGACAATCGCCCAGCAAAATTTGTTATCATCACAGGCCCAGTCTTTCATCATGATGTTCCAAACTATTTTGGTCATGGTTGCCTCAGACGAGTTGACAGGTGAGAGGGCGGACTCCAGAAACCATCTTATCACCATCAAACTGGTTGACCCACTATGTGAGTGTGCTGCTTATGGGACTTAGTTTGTTGTGGCTCCTCGGATTGATGAAATCTTTTGGATGAAAGACTAAACATTTCAACACAAAGAAACTTTGTGGATTTTTATTTTTATTTTTTTACTAAATCTGGATTATTGCGCATGAACTTTGATGATCTGCGTATGTTTTCCCACTGTAAAAGAAGCACAGCAATTTTTGACATTCAAATATTTTGGGAATTGTCTGTCAGTTTTTATGCTCATCTACTATTTTAAAGTAGGCCATGGCCTGGGAAATTTCTGGGTGGAGCTTGTATGTTCTCTCTATGCATGTTGAATTTTCTTTGGGTTCTCTTGTTTCCTCCCACAGACCAAAACATGCATGTTAGGCTAGTAACTCTAAGTTGCCCCTAGGTGTGTGTGAGAGAGTGAATGGTTTTTTGTCTCTATGTGGTCCTGTGATGGACTGGAGATCTGACCAGGGTGTTCCCCGTCTCTCGCGCAGTGATAGCTGGACATGGGCAACAATGACCCCCGTGACCCAGAAAGGAAGAAATGGGTAAAGATGATGGATGGATAGATAGATGATATTGTGGGACTCTCAAAGGTCAAAAGCCTGATTTTAAATAAATCTGTACCTATGCTTTAAATTACTGAAAAGGAAGAGTTTTCACTACATGACAGTTTTGATGGTGGTCACCAGGAGTGTTTTTGTGTGGAGTTTGCATGTTCCTCTTGTGTCTGTGTCGGTCTTCTCTAGGCACTCCTCTCACAAACAAACAAACAAACAAACAAACAAACAAACAAACAAACAAACAAACAAACAAACAAACAAACAAACAAACAAACAAACAAACAAACAAACAAACAAACAAACAAAATATATACATGGTCTTTATGTGTAACTATGGTAGTGTATTTCTTTGTTGGCCTTGTTATGGGTGTCCCCTAAGGTCCATAGTACAGACAATAATAAAAATATGTTTTCCCTGTGATTCTGGCAACACTGCATTACTCTGAAAAGGGAGTGGAACATGTAGGTGACAACGTTTCTGCAGGTGTTTGGTAGTAGGAGGTCTTTTTTCTGTCATAGAGTCCTTTTTAAAGCACCCGTGGTGCCTCATTGCAGCAGCTTACCTGCTGTGGTGGTGGTGAAGGTTTATGTTTATGTTTATTAAATTTGTTCATTTTTTTTACAAAAGAAACACAATACAAGACAATCCCATAAATGATAATGTACAAAATATAAAAAAATGAAAGGTAGCAGAAAGAAGAATAAATCTTATTATATCTGCCCCTTTTTTCAAACAATCAGATTAAACAATAATAATCTTCCACCAACAGTACAAAATGACTTACTCTTTCTAATCAGATTAAACAATAATAATCTTCCACCAACAGTACAAAATGACTAACTCTTTCTAATTTTCTAACTAATACAATACACAATACGTCATTTATATATATATTTTTTAAATTCATTTTGATCATTTTCTTAAATGTAAACATTGACTTGGCATTTTTAACTTCATTCTCCAAGCCATTCCATAATCTAATTCCCTGGATTGAGGTAGAACGTCCCTTCAAACTAGTTCTGAATTGTGGTTTTATAAACATCTCTGTTCCCTTAAGGTTATAACAACTTTGTCTTTTAACAAAATGCATTTGGATATTTAAAGGTAATGCGTTATTCTGAGCCCTATACATAACTGATAAAATATTATAATCTACCAAATCATGGAACTTCAATAACTTCAGTTGATAAAATAATGTACTTGATGGATGACAGTAATGTTTTCTAGTGATAATTCTTACAGCTCTTTTCTGTAATACAAAAATAGGCTTTGTGATTGTTTTACACGCTTTCCCCCAAACATCAATACAATAGATTAAGTGTGGAACAATGATTGTGTTATACAACAAATACAGAGCTTTATCATTCAATAGGTCTCTGACTTTGTACAGTACTGCAATCGATTTAGCTATTTTTATTCTTACAGAATTTATGTGTTGTTTCCATGTCAGTTTGTCATCAATGATAACACCCAAAAACTTCACCTCACTCACTCTACAAATCTCAACACCCTCAATTTTGAGTGGAACATCAACAGTTTTCTTTTTATTACTGAATATCATGTAATTAGTTTTTTCTAGATTTAATGATAATTTATTGATTTTAAACCAAGTTTGTATTTTGACAAATTCTGTCTTTATCAATTCCAACATTTGTTCTACATCTTCACCTAAACAGAAAAAAGTGGTATCATCAGCAAAAAGTACACATTTAAGGAGTCCTGACACATTTACCAAGTCATTCACATATAAAATAAATAGCTTTGGTCCAAGTACAGAGCCTTGGGGAACTCCACATGTGATATTACAGAGGTCAGATCTTACATCATTTATTTGTACAAATTGTTTCCTATCTTTTAAATAGCTAGATACCCACTGTAATGCTGGTCCTCTAATACCATATTTGTTCAATTTTTCAAGGAGAATGGTGTGATCAATAGTATCAAATGCTTTTTTTAAATCAACAAAAATACTGACACAATATTGTTTTTGATCGACAGCAGTAGTTATTTGTTCCATTAATTCCATGAGAGCCATTGATGTAGAGTTTTTTGCTCTGAACCCATACTGACTGTTGCTTAGAATATTTTGTTTATCTATAAATTGATCTAGTCTGTTCACAAATAGTTTTTCAAGAATTTTTGAAAACTGTGGTAACAAGGATATAGGTCTATAATTGTTGAACACACATTTATCACCATTTTTAAAAAGAGGAACTACCTTAGCTACTTTCATATTATCTGGAAATATTCCTGTTGAAAATGATAAATTACATATATATGTAAACGGCTCAATAACATGGCTCATTATGTCCTTTACAAACATCATATCCATGTCCACCCAGTCTTTTGATCTCTTGTCTGTAAGATTTTTTACTACATTCATTATTTCCTCTTTGTTAGTTCCATTTAGAAAAATACTGTTTGCACAACCTGTAATTGAATGGCTCACTCACATTATTATTTACTTTTGGTATTTTAGCTGCAAGGCTTGATCCAACATTCACAAAATATTGATTAAAACCATTTACAATTTCATTTTCATTGTGAACTTCATCGTTGTCTTTTATAAAATATTTTGAAATACCAGTTTTTGCTTTATGGTTCTTTTAGAAGGTAGAGGCCTTTGTGACATATCTTTAGATAGCACTACAGTAATTGTATGAAAGCTTTAATCTCCTGCAGAAGGATCTTGTCTGAGATCACACACATACATTCTTTGATGAGCTCCTTCCACACCTCTTACATCCTGCATGGCCACCTGACAAGTTTCCACATCTAAATAATATAATCGTGTATTGCCTGAGGATTTATTTTAAAGGCCATAATTGTGTATACTGTATTCAGAATAGAAAAGAGACTGAACTGGGTTAGCTTTATAATTATTAAATCATTATTGTTTATTGTAGCCTGTTCCATTTTACAAGAGTCTGGAAATAGGTGATGTGACGTCATTTTGTTTGAACAAGCAGTTGGAAGATTGACTCTATAAAGAAAAAGTAAAAAGGTAATATTAAAATACAACACTTTCACTTCAGCTAGGGTGAACATTTTTTCTTTTCTTTTTCACAATACTTTTATGAACCTGATCACTGATGCAGCACTAAACGCAGCCTGTTGTGTTCTGACGTGTAAAGTTTTTAAAACGTTTTAATGTGTCACATGAAATACTTAAAACCAAAACGTTGGTGGTTTGCTATTAACGTGGAACAGTTTGTCGCCCTGACCTATAATTTGTTTTATGATTACTTTTATGATAGTTTTTTTTTGTCTCTTATGAACAAGAAAGCAAATTTAAATGATTATTATTAAGCTAAATTATAAGGTTAAGACACATTTTGAATTGAATTACAGAAATGTAAGGGGCCAAGATGGTGTAGAGGCAGGGCTTCCAACTTGGACCCGAAGGACCCAGGTTCGAACCCCGGCCACTACACACCTTGGGGTGTCTATGAGTGCACACCTATTTCCCCAGCTCCCCGGGCGCTTTCTATGGCTGCCCACTGCACCACCTGGTGGTGGTTGGGTTAAATGCAGAGACAAATTTCGTCTTGTATGGGAAACATACACAGATGACAAAAATGTGACATTTATTTCATTTATTTTATTTAAATGCATAAACTTGGCAATAATGCAAATCATTTAAAATAGGGGTGCAGGAAAAAAAAAATCGATTTTTTTAAAGAATTGAGATTCTTAGTCCTGGCGATTCAGAATCGATTCTAAAAGCCCCAAAATCGTTTTTNCCTAGCCTGGTTAAAACCAGACCCTTGTCCTTCACTTCGCTTTGTACTAGGGTCTGGGACTTCTCTCATAGACAAGGATTTCTCCGGTAGATTTTTGACCGGACCAATCAGAGAACAGAAGGCGGATTACCGGACCAATCAGAGAACAGAAGGCGGAGTTTTGAACGACGTCGACTGACGTCGTCAGTTAAAATGGCTGCCGCCACGAAGGAATTTTCATGAAAACAAGGTAAAAAACTATTATTTCTTTGCTGAGAAAAAATATATTTCTTAGCTGACGTTATATCAGAAGTGTTCCTGAGCTTAACAGTTCCTAAATCAATTCACGAAATGGTCAAATCTGCTGGATTTAAATAGTTTCGGTTTGACATTTTCCAAACAGCCTCGGGTGCGCTACGAAAATAAATGATAAAAAATCGAATTTTATCTCAAATGTTTAATCTAGGCCAACAGTCAGTAAATTAGAGCCATATAATTACACACTGGTAGCAGAAAAAATATCCACCGAGTGGTTTCTGAGCTATTTATCTGAATAGCCTGGACCTCGCCAGGCTAAACTAACAAAACTCCGCCTTCTGTTCTCTGATTGGTCCATTCAAAAATCTACCAGATAAATCCTTGTCTATGAGAGAAGTCCCAGACCCTAGTACAAAGCGAAGTGAAGGACAAGGGTCTGGTTTTAACCAGGCTAATTAAAACCCAAAACATAAAGAAAATAAAACCATATCTCATAGTATATGAAAGAATACATAAAATGAAAGTTGGCAGAAAGAAGAAGAAATCTGACCCGAACCAGTGACCTCCAGGACCCGATAAGGATAAAGCGGGTAAAGATGATGGATAGATAAGAGATAAGAGAGATAAGAGATTTATTTATTAACATTGCACCGAAATACAACGTGATTATGTAGCACAGTCGTCCGGAAGAGGGAAGAGTATGCAAGCTGCAGCATTTCCAAACACATTACATGTTCTTCTGCGCGGCCGCGCTCATCCGTCTCCGGATGAAGGTCAAACAGATATGGAAAAAGGAAAAACACAATAGGTATCATTTATCATAGATGGCTTTTGTTGAAAAGATTTACCAAACAAATATTTTCAACAAAATCCATCCATACACATTTGAAACATGGATGAATGCAATATGATTTTGAAGTCTTTTATTTTGAGTTAAATGTTTATGCAATACAGTAGGCTGAAATCTTTGTTTACGTTTGTATTTTGAATTATTTGTGATGGACTGGAGACATGTCCAGGGTGTCCCCTGCCTCTCACACAGTGACTGCTGGATATAGGCACCAGTGACCTCCAGGACCCGATTAAAGCTGCTGCATTCTATTCATATACCCATCTGCTCACAATTCAGGCTGCTGTATTTATACTGTATTATTTGACATTATCAATGTTTGCTACAAGCATGCATTATTGTTTTAAATAAATGTTTTATTTGTTTACATTATTGTTTAATCTTTTCATGATTTCAATTGAAAATTGTTTCAAAATCGAAAATTGTTTCAGAATCGAAAATCGGTTTGAATCGAAAATCAATCCAGAAATGAAAATCGTTTTAGAATCGAAAATCGATTTTTAATCGAATCGGTGCATCAAAAATCTGAATCGAATCGATTCTCCAGACACTGAGAGATTCGCACCCCTGATTTAAAATATAAAATACTGTATGTGATACTGGATCAGGTGTGTATTTCTCTGTCTGACTATTTTTGCATTTCACTTAACCCTTAGATGCATAAGTGGGGTCAAAAATGACCCCAAGGGTTATTATTCTTCAAAAACTCTGAAATTAAAAGTTTTTACTCTTCCATAATCCAGGTATTCCTCATAAAACATGTTTGTGACTTCAAGCCATTTGAATTTTTTTAAATGTTTTTATACATTTTCAGAAATTGCAGTTTTTGTGTCACTACCCCAGTTTTTCATGAGTGGGGTCAAAAATGACCCCAAGCATTTCCTATAGAATCTCAAGGGTTTGCTTTGGGAACCTTTGATTCTTACCAACTGTGACTGTCAAGATACATTTTCTGTCTCATTTACACATCTGATACCTGCAGTCTCACCACTAGGAGGTCAGTTTGACACAGCAGCATACAAAGTACATGTATTATCTGCATTTACCAACTCCATGACTTTACTGTGATAGAATATCATGTTGGTCAACAAAGTAGACACTCTTAGCTAACTACAACATAATGTTAGTACTTAAGCTAGCTAACATTACACTAGTTTAGTAAGCCAGCTGATATTACTGCATTTGTTGTGTAGAGACTCATTGTATTCATAATTCCTTGTAACAAATGCAAACCTGTTAGGTAACCTATTATATAGTATTATATATTATATTATATATAAATTATTTTAAAAATCTGTATGCCTCTTTTAACACCAAGCCACAATTTACTGAGAAGTTGGTCAGGACCTGCACCTGGGTTTAGCACCATCTCTCCAATAGATGCATGAAAGCAGTTTATCACTGAGAGTATATTAGAAGGGCAGCACGGTGGTGCAACTGGTAGAGCTGCTGCCTCTCAGCGAGCAGGTCCCTGGTTCAAATCTGTGGGCCTTTCTGGGTGGAGTTTGCATGTTCTCTCTGTGCATGCGTGGGTTTCCTCCAGGTACTCCGGTTTCCTCCCACAGACTAAAAACATGCATGATAGGCTGATTGGTAACTCTAAATTGACTCTAGGTGTGAGTGAGAAAGTGAATGGTTGTTTGTCTCTATGTGGCCCTGTGATGGACTTGCAACCCGTCCAGTGTGTACACTGCCCCACGCACAGTGATTGCTGGACATGGGCACCGGCGTCCCCCGTGACCCAAAAATGAAAGAAGCGGGTGCAAGATAATGGATGGATGGATAGTATATTAGAAGAGATGTTGACATGAACAAACATGGAGGGAAGAAAAGTCACAATAAGCAGAGGAAAAGAGTGGAAAAATCTAAGCAAACAGGAGCTCATGGCCTTCATTGGAGTGACCATTCTTGCACGAAGTGAGAAGAACTGGAATGTACCAATGTGTGTGCTCTTTGGGAGTTTTCTACACAACCCAAGGTACCCTGAACCTACCAACTGACATCACTGAAGCAAATGGAAGATGTGGAGTGACAAAAGTTGCAAACAAGTAACAGGAGAGAGGCACAGAGGGCCAACAGAAGAGAAAGAGGTGCCAGATGTGTCCAAGAAACAAAGACCGCAAAGCCACCAATTGGTGCAGGAAATGCAGTACCCCAGTGTGCAATGGTCACAGCCAAAAGCAAAAGGTTTGTGACAACTGCGCACAGTGAATAGAGAAAAATATTTGTGTGGGCACATGTGAGTGTACAATGTTCTGGTTGTATGTTGATTCTCTTGTTTGTCCTTCAGACAGATGGACATTCTAGCAATAATTTTTGAAGATTTTTGATGTTATTTCGTGTGAAAAAATGTTATAAAAAGTTATGAATAACCATATTAAATGTCAAATCAGTCTTTTGTTGACCCAAATATAATAAATATAACTACCTTTAACCAAAATTAAAGACATCATTTAAATTCATTGCAAAAACACATTGATTCTAATTGGGGTCATTTTTGACCCCACTCGTGGAAGAATGTAGGTATTGGTCGTTCATACATCCTAGGGTTAATTAAATGGTATTCAAAACATGCTAAATGAATTGGAAACAGCAGATCTGCCTGTCAAATTATTACAATTTAATCCATTGTTTAGGCATTTGAATCTTCAAATATTAAAGACTGTGTAAAGTGAATTTCAACATTTTTTTCAATAAACATTATAAATGTCATAATTGTAATCTTGTAAATGAGTAAAAAGTCTCAAAATTGTAGCTCAATTAATTTTGGAGTTATAGATCAAACTGTGTATAAAGATATTTCTGTTTCAGGATTTTTTAGGCGTGGTTTAAATGTTACCGTGTTTCGTCACACGGTAACAAGCCCCACCCCCTGCAGCTCTAGCCGCTCCATTGTGACATTGAGACGCAGGAGGGAGTCAAACAAACCCAGGCGTGCTGCTGGAGCGTCCACATGCCACCTGCACCTCAGCACACCTCCGCGCCCCCCGCGTGTGTGTGTGTGTGTGTGAGAGCGATCCGCGTGGAGCTGAAATTGTGCCACGCGCGCCGTGAAACGCCGTCACTCTGCTGACACAGATGAGATAACTTATCAACGTGATTACTCTTTATTTTAATCACCAACACAGACCCCGCATGCGAGGTGACCGGGTCGGACCGGGTGCAGCGAGTCCGCTGCTCATCTTCTAAAATAGCGCTTATTATTAAACACATAACAGCGGAGTTATGTGTCCTCAACTTTAAAAACAAAACCAGAGTTGTTAGTGCACTAAAAACAGCGTAACTCTTGGAAAAATGAGCTGGTGTTACAGCCAGCCAGAACTCAGATAAAAACAGAGCAGGTTTACTGCTGCTCCTGTCTGCCTCTCCACACACAGTCAGCTCAGGGGGCAGGACACTGGTGCAGTACTGCGCTGAAACCACGCCCACGCGCTGACACGCCCCCAGCGTTCCAGAGCAAGGCAAAATCATGTTTTTTCATGATTTTTGAGACTTAATTTTATAAGGTAAACAATGTTTTTAATCAGTCAGATTTATATGGGTGATTAATAACACATATTTATGCCGTGTGACAAACTCAAAACACAAATTTAATTTTACTTTACACGGTCTTTAAAGTTAAATATTTTTTTCTACGTGCATTGCTTTAAAATATTTTACTTTTTTTTTTCATAATGCACAAATTGTTAGATCCTGACATTTTATAGCTAACATGTTATCTGCAATACCTGGACCCCCCAAAGTTTTTTGCTAGCATAATAAGTACATTATAAAAACCGACCCAGTTCCCAGTATATGAGCTATAAGTTAGGTAGCTTGCCACAATGATTCATCTAACACATATACGGAAGCAGAATCAATCCCTTCATTTGTTGGAAAGCTGTTTTATTTTAGCTGTGGTATAAAGAATTATAACTTGAGTTTTGGTTAAGACTAGCACAAAAGCTATGAGTGCTTCTAATATGGAGATTTATCAGTGCCATTTCAGCAACTACTGATCCCTGCACGTGTATAAAAAAATGAACCTCTAGTGTTCTTGCCCTGCATCCATATTCACTTTTATTCTGCACTCACTCAAAGCACCAAGTAGAAATGAAGAACATCTGAAGAGGTGCCACTACAAGGTCTTAGACTTTTTTTTTTTTTATCTTTGCAGCCACAGCTAGGCCCAGTTTTCTATTTTTTGTCACCGGTCACCTAGACATTGTGCACCATACTCATTCCGGCCTGTGTCAAATTAAAGGTCAGCGTCTGGATGGTAAAGAAAATCTTCTATTTTTTTCCAGAGAAGGTGAGGGAGCAGCCCAATAAATCTGAAGAGAATGTTGTCACGGGGGAGTCAGAAAGGTCACACTTCCCAGAGCGAGAGAGAAGTGGAGATACTTTCATTTAAAAAAAAAAAAGTTACTTACCGTAGTTACTTTCTTGGCTAAGTATTATTTATTTTTTTTGCTAAATGTCATTATCCTACTCAGGTCATCTGGCCCGCTAGCCTGGGACCATTTTTAATTAGAACTTTGATTATTCTCTGTTTATCCTGTCAAACCTTTTGATCTCCCTGCTTTCTCTTCTTCATTTGTAGAAACGACCATAGTTTTCTATATCTATTTTCTGATAGAATAACTCTTCCTGGTCCTCAGGTAGATTGTTCCTTCAGTTGGTGACTGAATGAAAAGCCCAATTCGCATGGGATCAGTTTTACCTAGGGGCCACATGCTATTTGTAATAACAGTGATTGTCTGTGTTGTTAATCCCGTGTGAATCGGCCTTGTCAGTAATTTGTAAAGTAAAAATTCCCCTGCAAATTACCTACTATATTTTGCTGAACTCCAAGGTTCTTTGATAATACTAATCCAATGCGAATAGGCATCTTTGTGATTTGGACAGAAATGGGCAGAATCCGAGACATAATGAGAGGCTTTTGTTTTTGTTTAAGCAAAATCATTTGGGAAAATATAGAACAAGGCTATTTTAAATGAGCGCGCTGCTCGCTTCGGCTTTTATGCTGCTACGTCCTTCATCGCAGACGACAGCAGGTGCGGAGATGCGCACGTGATCAGCCGACTCATCCATCCATCCATCCAGCCAGCCATTTTATTTACCCGCTTCTTCCTTTTTGGGTAGCGGGGGTCGCTGGTGCCCATGTCCAGCAGTCACTGTGCGAGAGGCAGGGGACACCCACAAGTCCATGTCAACGCTGGCTCGCGGACGCTCATGCGCGCGGCAGGTGACGGGTTCCATCTGAGCTTAATGTGGCTTTTTTTTTAAAACCTCTTTAAACCAGCCGGTCGGACCTGCCTCCTTCTCAACGAGTAGATTGACACAATTTTATACAGTATTGTGCATTCTTTAGTTTTATTTGTGCTGACACATAAAACCACATCAAAGCATGAGACCAGCCCGCACATTATTATGGACTGGCCTCGGTCGTGACAACACAGTGCGTTATCATATCCAGAAGATGTCAGTAAATTTCAGCTAAATCTCAGGCTTTGGTTATCCCGTGCGAATGCGCCATATAAAAAGCAGACATTGGGGAGTAATTTATTTATTACCTGTGGTCCCTAGATAAAACTAATCCCGTGCGAATAGGGCTAAAGATAAAATGGTTATCTACATGATTCCTGCAGTGTCTCAACTGTTTTGTTTGCTGCCTCTTCTATTCAAGCATTGAAAAAAAAATAGAGCAGTAGTTTTAAACATTCAGACATGTGCAACATGCTGATACACTTCTTGTGTTTACATTCACACTTACAGCAATTAGCCGGTGCTCATATATGAATAATGTTGGCAGGGTTTTCTGTCACGTTAAATGCCATCTTGACAACATACAGTTACTACTGCTGTTTTCACACATCAGC
This sequence comes from Garcialebias charrua, assembly GCA_038048925.1. Taxonomy (NCBI): domain Eukaryota; kingdom Metazoa; phylum Chordata; class Actinopteri; order Cyprinodontiformes; family Rivulidae; genus Garcialebias; species Garcialebias charrua. The sequence continues at coordinate 32,888 of JBBPBX010018289.1, read as the reverse complement.
TTTTAAAGGAAGTAACAACTTATTTTATTGTATGTGATAAGTTCAGCTAATAGTGAAAAATGAAAGTTTTTGAGTGTGCATTATTTTAAATATTTTCCTAAGCTTGGCTTGAATGGAAAATGGTTAACACAACATAAGTCCGTTGAACGTAGGTTTGTTAAATTTTTTAATATTGATGGTTGTATGAAAATGTAACATTTAAAAATATAAGTACAGATGTCCCTCGATTATCACAGTGGTTACTGGGTGGCTTCTGGGTAGTGTAGTGCTTTTGACTTGCATTACAGTGTAAAGGCTTATTGAAAGAAAACTATAAAATGGCAGCGCCTGTCCAAAGTATTTTTTCTTTAAATCTTTATCCCTTACCGTCCCAATCATGTGAGTAATATTAAAGTTTACAATTGTGTGTTGTGTACAATCTTACATTGGAAAACCACAAAATAGTCGAACCACAAAGTAGCGAGGGACTACTGTATTGTTTGAAGCTAAAAAACAAACAATTTGCCACAGATTTATATTGTTAGACTCCTGCCTGACTACTTCTGTTTGCTACTTTCACTTAATCGGTTGGATGTAAAAAAAAAAAAAGAAAACTGAAAAGACAATTTGGTATAAGCAACAAGACAAAAATTTCCTTCACCTCCATGAGTAGTTTCGTATGTGTAACCAAAAGGGTGTGAAGCAGGGTAGAGTGAGTGAATCCAGGCCAAGCTCTTGAGTAATGAACAAAACAAGCTTCACTAACTACTTTTTCAGCATACTTGAGATATTTTCACTTGTAACAAACTAAAGTGTGTGTTGTCATCATGTTCCCATACAATGACAACATTATTTCTCTTCATCACACCTGAGATACTTCCAGGTGGAGCGGTGGGCAGCCATGTTACTGGCCAGGGAGCAATTTGGGATTGGGTGTCTTGCTCAAGGACACCAGGGCATGTGTGCGTGGTGAGGAGTTGAGCCTGTGACTTTCTGGTCCAGGGTTTGCTGCCCTACATCTGCTCCATCTTGGCCCCAAATTATATGATGCACAAGATATTTTGGGTACTTGCACTTTTTTATAGTTTATATACTTAGATGTGCACAACACCTTATTACAGCTGTTATAGTAAAAATGTTTTCTTACAAAAAAAAAACTACTTTAAGTGTACCCTCTCTGAAATTAATGTTGTGTAATGGCACATGTTTGAAAGAAAACTGACAATTATTAATAATATGTGTGAATTTTTTAAATGANCGCAGGCCGAACGGTAGCGAACGAATCCCACGTCGACAGTAGAAATGGTCCAGTAGCGACAGATAGCCCGACAGCCCGCCGTACCACCGCACCCCTGGCTCGGTGACAACAATCCATCGGCTCGTCCACTAAAGGTCTGGGTCCGGACATGACGCCGACCAGGCAACCAGCTTCTGCCGCACCCAGCTCAGACGCAATACCGGACGGAATCCCAGGTCCCAACAGTCTTCAGGATCCACAAGGACAGTCGACTCCCAGCGAGCGTGAAAAAACCCAGGTAAAACTAAAATGTCTTACAAAATTGGTCTGGTTATTCCATGCGAGAACTTTAAATTCATTAATTTTCATTCAACCTTTATTTATACAGGCTAGCCTCGTTGAGTCACGGGGACTCATTTACAAGAGGGACCTGTCTCACTCACACCAAACAACCATCCACTCTCACACTCACACCTAGGGTCAATTTAGAGTCACCAATCAGCCTAACAAGCATGTTTTTTGGTCTGTGGGAGGAAACCGGAGTACCCGGAGGAAACCCACGCATGCACGGGGAGAACATGCAAACTCCACCCAGAAAGGCCCCGGACCGGGATTTGAACCGGCAACCTTCTCGTCTTCATTGTTTGAATAGCTGCAGCAGAGCTTCAGCGAGGCACAACACGACACACTTCTACTTCCGCTTCTCGGCAGAGCAAGTCGCATATCTTTTTGCTCTTACCCTCCCTAAGTTTTCCTCTCCCTGCTTGCTTTTTGTCTCGTCCGTGACTCTTCAGATAACACCTTAAAAATATACATGTTTGCTGACATTATAGCAAAAGTGTTTCTGAGCTGAACTTTTCCTTTAAAAATTAACGGAATGTTCAAATCAGCTGGATTTAAATTGTTTCGCGTTGACGGTCTTCCGCGCTGCGAAAATAAATTATAAATAAATTGAATTTTAGCTCAAACATCTCCTACAGCTAATCAGTTATAAATGTCTATCCAGTGATTACTTTCTGTAAGTTTCATCAAAATCTGTCCTGTGGTTCTTGACCTATTTTGCATTGCTAACAGTAACCGTGTTTCCATCAAGGCTTCTAGGTGCGCATTTTGAAGTATCGCAGCAGAAAAGCTTAATGGAAACGGCAAAATACGAAGTTACTTCCTGAAATTCGCCAAAAAGTTTATACGCTCGCTTGAGGTGGTTTTTGGGAGCTGCGAAACCGAGCAGCTGCGCAAAACGACAGATGGAAACACATTTGCCGACTCGTGCTGCCGTAGCGCACATTCACGTCACGTGACTGATCAGCTGTTTCCGCTCCGAACAACATGTAACTCGCTAAAACTAGTTGGCATGACAGAATAAATACAACTCGCCCGACAGCAGCACGTACCTGAAATATTCTCCCCATTTTGACGAGATGTGTGACCGGGTTCTGTTTTCAACCGCTACTTCCTGTTTACTCTCTGGTCTACTGTAGACATGCGCAGTGCTGACGTCTGACGTAATGACGCTGACGTCTGACGTAATGACGCTGTGCGCGGCTTGGAAAAAGCGCTTCAAGCCAGTAGATGGAAACACTTCTGCTGCATTAATTTGTATTTACATATTTGCGAGGTAGCTCAAAATTCGAAATGAAAATGGATGGAAACAGGGCTATTAAACTGAGAAAGACTGAGAAACAGCTTCTACCCTGAGGCTGTCAGACTCATGAATAAATAAATAATAAGAATAAACACTGCAAAATGTCACATCATACTGATACTGATCTGTTTCTTGTTGCTGCGTTCATCTGTGACCATCTGCTCATGTTCGTGCTGCTGTTTATAATGATGTTTTTCTACTACATTAGGGCTTAGTGTATTACTAGCTGATGTGATGTCTCTCTTAGTTAATCCTAGATGTTATTATTGTTTTTCTCTTGCATTTGTTGTTGGATGTAACTGGGACCCTGTGTACATAATCTCGTTTTCAACACATGTACTACATGCGGTGCAAATGACAATAAATTCTCTCTGACTCTGACTCTGACTCTAA
>JBBPBX010018289.1:0-21371 GCA_038048925.1 Garcialebias charrua | reverse complement strand
GAATTACATTTGGAAAAATGGAATTACATTAAGCCAAAGCGGAAGTGGCCAGAATCACATTAGAAAAAACCAAATTACATTTGGAAAAACACAACAAAAACACAACATTTGAAAAAACAAAATTACATTAGAAAAAAACAGAATTACATTTGGAAAAACGGAATTACATTAAGCCAAACCGGAAGTGGCCGAAGCGGAAGTGGCCCGAATCACATTAGAAAAAAACGGAATTACATTTGGAAAAACACAACAAAAACATCAAAAACACAACAACATTTGAAAAAACGAAATTACATTAGAAAAAAACGGAATTACATTAAGACAAACTTAAAACAAAAAACTTTATTAACAACATAAAACCGAACACAGCACACACACACACACGAAGGTAGTTAGCATGCTATTCTTTAGCCTTAACAACATAAAACTGAACACAGCACACACACACACACACACACACGGAGGTAGTTAGCATGCTATAATTCCGTTTTTTCAAATGTCATTCTGTTTTTTCAAATGTAATTTCGTTTTTTCAAATGTTGTTGTGTTTTTGTTGTGTTTTTCCAAATGTAATTCTGTTTTTTTTAAATGTTGTTCATTTACACCTTGGGGCCACCGTAGAAAATGTATGCAAGGAGCACAAGGAGGAGGCAGCTGTTTGCTGCTGGTAGTCCGTAGACAGAGGTGGGCCGCAGAAAAATGGCCGATGCAGGCGGGCTCTGCAGGCAATGAGGACTTTGTCAGGAGCAGGAAATGAGGTTTCTGTTGTGATTAAAAGGAAGGTTACCATGGCGACGCAGAGAGCCGTGTGCACAGAGAATATTTAGGGAGCGGAGGGGGCCAAGTGAGAATTGAATTTCAAAGAAAGCAGCCTCCTGCATCTCATCTCCCAGCACCACCACCACCCAGCTGCTTTGCCACCGCAGCACAGGCCTTTCATGTCTGACAGTGTTTTCACTGGAGTCTGCAGCTGGAATCATCTCAGCTCCATGGTGGTTTGGTCACAAGCATTCAAAGAGGGTCAGTTTTACAGTCAAAATTGAGGAAAAAATATTAAAGCTTAAAGGAAAGGACAAAAGTATCGATTTTAACATCACGGCCCTTCGTTCCTGCTGGGAACAAGTCATCCATTTGACTTGATAAGACCCTCAGTGTGTGACCTTTCCCACCTAAATATAGCAACACGCTTTGTTAATTGTTTTACTGCGCCAAAGAATAAGTCTCTTAAAATAGATTCAACCCCTTTTTCTAAAACCTTTTTTTTCTGAGGAAGTGAATGCCATCTTTGCTCCGTCACGTGATGCTCGCTGCAGGATGTTTGGATAAATGACATTTGAGACTTTTTTGGATCAAAGTGAAGTTCTCTTTTTTTCTTTTTCCGGCTCACAAGCCATCCTGACTGCTCTAGATGTCCCAGATTCTACCGTCACACATAAAAATATTAATGTGACTGTTGTTTGAGTCCTGACATGCGGGGACTGATGAATATATACACATTCAGGGACAAATTAAATCAAAATGTAAACATCACATTGCTTTTTGTTGTTCTTGTTTTAGTTTGAGTTCTTACGTTCTCCTGTTTAGGGTTAGACAATAGTATACTGTGTTTTCACAACTGGGTAAAAGATGCCATCTGCTTTCCTAAGGCTATTAAAAAATAGATCTTAAACTGTTTAAAATAGTTACTGAATAGAAATTATATGGCAAATTATGTAATTAGTAGTGATTCATAGTTACTAAGAAAATTATTTTATTTAGTTGTTAATTAAAAATGTTAAAAATACAATGCTGTGAACTAGAAAGGTGTAAGATCAATATATTCACATTTTTTATTTTAGCACTTAAATGAATAAAAACTAACAAACGTATTTTCAGTTTACCGTTTTTTCATAATCAAATTACTGTACTTTCCACTGTGTAAGTCACACCGCCGTATAAGTCGCATCAGTCCAAATATGTCTAATAAAGTGGAGAAAAACATAAATATGTCGTTTCGCCGGATAAGTCGTATCTATTATGCGTCACTGCTGACCAACCGGAAATGTGGGCCAAAAATTGATTGGCTGCCAAATGGCGGCCACGGGAACGTGCACAGGAACGTTAGCAATAATTTAACAAGATTAACACCTAAAAGCAATTATTTGTTTGTTTGAAATTATAGCAAAGGTTGAACTTTTCCTTAATAAATGCACTTTGACGATCAAATCAGCTGCATTTTACCTGGGTGGTGCAGTGAAATGTAGCAGATTTGACGTTTGCTCCAGGAGTTCCTGAGCGAGACGAAGGTCTCATTAATAGCCACTTTTACCCATTAATGAGACACTTGGCTTGCCACAGCAGTCGAGGGCCCCCTAGTGGCTGAAAATGGTAGTGTTCAATATTTTCCATGTTAGAATGAATGATCTCAGCCAAAAATTGGATTATAAATACAGGTAGTCCCCGATTTACGAGCGAGATCCGTTACAACGAGGCGCTCGTAAACCGGAAATCTCGTAATTTGGAACGGCCGCCACGCTTCTCGTAAGTCCGGAATTTCGCTCGTAAATTGGAACGGTTTTGCTAGCGCGACTACGAACACTCGTTTTTCATCGAAAAACTGCTTATGAGTGCATAAAAATGATCGGAAACGTGTGTCCACATGTTTAGCTAACGAACTGTGGTGAAAAAACACAGGAAAACTCAGTATTTTTTGCGTTTTTTCCAATAATTCGCCAGCTCGTAAGTCCGGAACCTCGTAGATCAGAGCGCTCGTAAATCGGGGACTACCTGTATGGGGAAAAAAAACATAAATAAGTTGCTTTGCTGTATAAGTCATGCTAATTTATGCAAAAAGGTGTGACTCGTACAGCGAAAAGTACGGTAATCTTACAAAAAGTACAGATGTACTGAAAAGCTTTTTCTTATTTGTGTGTTTTCANGTGCTCAGCTGCTCATATTACAACAAGGAGAACGCGAGCGTTTGGAGCGAAAAACTTGCGGAAGTGACGATCGGAAGTGACGGTACGGAGGAAATGACGTTAGAATTTGGAGCGAAAACACGAGAATCTACGCGAGAACGAAAGCCGAGTGTAGCAGCGGCTCCGTATACGCGCGTATACACACGTATACGCGCGTATACGGAGTCTAACTCGGGCTTTAGTATTCCAGCCTCAGTTAGAGCGTCCGTATTGTTTTGTAACTGCCACGTCAGTTTTTTTGTTTTCCACTTATTAAAGTATTTTGATTTTACTCTTGCCTCTGAAGTCTGCCTGTCTGCACCACGGGACTCATCCCTCATACCACGTACCGTGACAATAGGACTAGTTTGAAGGGACAGTTTATTTCATGACATGGAGTGGATTTGTGGAATGGTTTGGGCAATTATGTTAAAGATGTAAATTCTGTGGTTATGTTTTTAAAAAATGATCAAAACTAAATTGTTAACAACTAAAACTTTTAGTTAAGTGTTTAATGTTCTAGATATTTGTAGATTGTGAAAATGTATTCTTTTTTTTGCTCTGTTACTTATAGAAGATTATTGTTTGAATTGATTGTTTGAACTTGTTTTGTTTTTGAAAAAAGGAGCAGATAAAATAAGATTTATTCTTCTTTCTTCCACCTTTCATTTTATGTATTCTTTCATATACTATGAGATATGGTTTTATTTTCTTTATCTTTTGGGTTTTAATGTAAAATGAATAAATTTAATGCAAAAAAAATTGTTGTATTGTATGGTGCCTTTCCACATGTGTAAGATGCTCATGCCAGATACACTAGTGCACCCCTATACCATCAGAGAGGAAGGCTTTTGAACTATGTGCTGATGTCAGGCTGGATGGTCCTGCTTCTCTTTAATATGAGGGTATGGCTTCAGTACATTAAAACAAATAACAACTAAAAGATCAATGGATCAGACCACAGAACAGTTTTCTATGTTGCCTCAGTGTTGGTTTAGAGAAGAAGGCAACATTTATGTCTGCAGCTCCCATATTGTAGGGATGGCTGTTTTCTGTGTCATATCTCCCACTGTTGGCCTCTAACCATCCCTACAACGTTTGTTTCTCCCCAGTCTGGTCCAGGTGTTTTGTGTTTGGATTAATGACTGTTTGTCTGTATAAGTAATCTTCCTTGTCCTAATCTTTGTCGGGTCATTGTCTGTGTTTACCCTCCTGTCTGATGAAGCCTTCAAGTTTCTGTAAGTAGCTGCCCTGTCAGCATTTTGATTTCTTTATTAAAATATTCATTATTTTTAATCTCTACGTTTCTGAGTCCTGCCTGCCTGCAATCTGGTTCTGCTCACTTCACCGGACCTGATTCCTGACATTATGACCTGATCACCAAAACGTAGAACCAAGAGGCAGAAGAACATTATCAGAACTGAAGCCGTCCGGAGGGACCACAGCCCTGAGGAGGAGATTCTCCCATCTCCGCTTCTGGTGGAAGAAGAAGTGAGGAGGAGACACGGAGATGGCTGCTCAGCCTTTTGGCCGACTCCCCCTTCACTCCAAGACTCCGGTCTATGTGGACTCCGGTCTATGTATTCAGACGAGGACTCAGAGCCGGAAGAGCTCTGGGCAGATCCGGTTCCCAGTCCACATCGCAGCCGGAGAAAATGCCGGACTAAAGGAGTGGACATTTCCAGATCTAAGCCCCTCCCTCCTTCAAACTCTCCTCGCTGGCTGTCAGAAGAGCTGGAGGGAATTTCAAAAGGGGGGACGTACCGTAGCCCCTGTCTGCCAGTCCGGCACATGGGCTCTGAAGGATCTCAGGAGAGCTTCATGCTGAGGAGGGACAAATCCTGCAGCCCCAGTGATCTCTGGGATAGACTGGTCGTGGTGGAGGAGATAATTTCCTCATTCACTGGGGCTGACAGCAACAGCGATTCACTGGGGGCGTGGCAGCAGTTTCAGCAGGCATGGTCGGGGAGAGGTGTGCTACGTTCACTGCTGTTGTCTCCTGCTCAGTCAGCTGCACCTCCCAGTTCTCCAAGGCTGTTTTCCACAGCAGCTGCACCTTCAAGACTGGCCCTTCCGGTGCAAGCACCAAGACTGGCCCCTCCGGTGCCAGCACCAAGACTGGCTCCTCTGGTGCCAGCACCAAGACAGGCTCCTCTGGTGCCAGCACCAAGACTGGCCCCTCTGGTGCCAGCACCAAGACTGGCCCCTCCGGTGCTAGCACCAAGACTGGCCCCTCCGGTGCCAGCACCAAGACTGGCTCCTCCGGTGCCAGCACCAAGACTGGTTCCTCCGGTACCAGCACCAAGACTGGTTCCTCCGGTGCCAGCACCAAGACTGGTTCCTCCGGTGCCAGCACCAAGACTGGTTCCTCCGGTGCCAGCACCAAGACTGGTTCTTGCTGTGCCAGCACCAAGACTGGTTCTTGCTGTGCCAGCACCAAGACTGGTTCTTGCTGTTTCAGCACCGAAGCTGGCTCCTACACCAGCACCAAGGCTGGGTCTTGCACCAGTTCCTGACCCACCAGGTCCATTGGAAGCAGTGTCTCTCTCTCTCTTTGTTTCCACAGACACTGGTCCAGAGGTGGTCCCGGGCCTAGAGGTCCTTGCTCCTCCATCGAAGGTCCTCACCCAAACGGAGGTCCTCGTCTTGTCGGGGGTCTTCGCCTCAGAGGTCCTCTATTCATCGGAGGTCCTCGCCTCATTGGAGATCCTTGTCTCGCTGGGGGTCCTTGTCTCTGAGGTCCTCGCATTGGAAGTCCTCGATTCATCAGAGGTCCTCGTCTCGTCGGGAGTCTTCGCCTCGGAGGTCCTCTATTCATCGGAGGTCCTCGCCTCATCGGAGGTCCTTGTCTCGCCGGGGGTCCTCGTCTCCGAGGTCCTCGCATTGGGAGTCCTCGATTCATCGGAGGTCCTCATCTCGTCGGGGGGTCTTTGCCTCGGAGGTCCTCGCCTCATCGGAGGTCCTCGCCTCATCAGAGGTCCTCGTCTTGCTGGGGGTCCTCGTCTCTGAGGTCCTCGCATTGGGAGTCCTCGATTCATCGGAGGTCCTCGCCTCATTGGAGGTCCTCGTCTCGCCAGGGGTCATCGTCTCTGAGGTCCTCTCATCGGGAGTTCTCGCCTCATCGGAGGTCCTTGTCTCGCCGGGGGTCTTCGCCTCTGAGGTCCTCGCATCAGAGGTTCTCATCTCATTGGGGGTCTTTACCTCTGAGGTCCTCTCATCAGAGGTCCTCGTCTCATTGGGGGTCGTCGTCTCAGAGGTCCTCGCTTCACTGGAGGTCCTCTTTTCGTCGGGGGTCTTCACTCCTTCAAAGGTCCTCGTCTCGCCGAAGGTCTTCGTGTCGTTGGAGGTCCTCGTTTTGCCTGGGGTCTTCACTTCTCCAGAGGACCTCACCTCGTCGAAGGTCTTCGTCTCGTCGGGGGTCTCTGCTCACAAGGTCCTCACCAATCGGGCTACAGCTGTCTTTGGGGTCTCATCGCCTGCAGCTGTGGTCTCTCCACTGGCCACGGAAGGACGGTCTCATGGCCGCCCACCAGAACCCTGGTCCAAGGGAGGATGGCATCCTGGCCGTCCACCGGACCCTGGTGGATGTTCTCTCGTGCCCACCATCCTGACAGTTCCTCCCTCCGCCCACCCTGGTGCTTTGGGGGACATTCCTTGGGACGCCATAGGGCATCCGTGGGGGGAGGTACTGTAGGGATGGCTGTTTTCTGTGTCATGTCTCCCTCTGTTGGCCTCTAACCATCCCTACAACGTTTGTTTCTCCCCAGTCTGGTCCAGGTGTTTTGTGTTTGGGTTATTGACTGTTTGTCTGTATATAAGTAAGCTTCCTTGTCCTAATCTTTGTCGGGTCATTGTCTGTGTTTACCCTCCTGTCTGATGAAGCCTTCACGTTTCTGTAAGTAGCTACCCTGTCAGCATTTTGATTTCTTTATTAAAGTATTCATTATTTTTAATCTCCACGTTTCTGAGTCCTGCCTGCCTGCACACTGGTTCGGCTCACTTCACCGGACCTGATTCCTGACACATTTCATTTTCATTCAAGTTTATTTGAACAAGGACAGCACAATAAACAATGTTACATGTTAAAAACGAAGCAACCGTTGTCTTGTACACAGGATTTCTAGCCATAGGCTAATTTGCAAACCCAGTCCTTGGTTGGACTTTTATATAAAAACAGCTAAAATAAAATTAAAATTTAATTAAGATTAAACAGTTCCCTATATAAAAACATCTAAAATAAAATAAAAATTTAATGAAGTTTAAATGGCTTAAACAGTTCCCTCACACACACACAGCTGCTCCTCTGTCCCTATAGGATTCAGTGTTCACAGATTTGGTTTTGTTTCAACCATTTTTTCACCTGTGAATTAAAACCTCTAAGATCAGTCAATGTTTTTATTGCTGATGGTAAACTATTCCAGATATGAGAACCTTTAAAATGAGAAGGAGCATTGACCAAATGATGTTTTGTATTTTGTAGGTTTACAGTCTCCATCAACTGCACCTCTTGTTGCAACTCCTCATATAGCTTCAGCTTTGCATGATAGAGCTTTAATCAGCTTTTGTGGATGGGGATGTTCAAAGTCTTCTAAATGTCAGCTGAGGACAATTATCTTGAAAATACATTTAGACACAGTTTCTGCAGAGTGGAGAACCTCCACCCATCTTTAGTTCTGACAGATTCAGCTGCTCTCAAATGATCTTGTTGACTGTGTTGGGAACAAAATATGTGTTTATTAAAATTACAAATCACAGCATTCTGAATCTTTTACACTTTAAACAGTGTCCAGATGTTTTCAGAACTTGCATGTTGTAAAGTTTGGGGTGAACCTTCGAATACTTACTTTGAACAACAGACAGATCCACTGGGTTCTGGTTCTGCATTTCCTGCTGGCAGAAATAACGACCAACATTTTCAGCTGTGGCCCTTTGGATCGTCAGGGAGCAGTTTGCTTTTAAAGTCATCTTGTCTGATTTAGCTCCAAGCGCCAGATGTTTTACAATCTTTCCACGTTTGACCAGATCTGCAGCCGCGGACCCGGTGTAACGGCTGAAGGACCAGGTGGTGCGGTTACATTTGACCTGCTCCACCACAGCCTCACAAGTTAAAGTGACTTTGCCTCCTTCTCTGACGAAGACAGACTGAAGCCTTGTTGCTGAGAAAGAAACGAGGAAACAACAGACAGAAGGAGAAAAAGCAGGAAGTGTGACCATCTTACTAGTTAAAAACAAGAAACAGTGAATTCTACAAAGTACAAACAAAACAAAATAAATCCACTCTTACCTGAAGACCTGAGAATAAGAACGAGGAAAAAGGACAATTTGATTTGTCTAATTTCAACCATGATGTTTCTTCTTTTCTTGTCCAAACTGCAGACGTTGTCTTAAATTGTTGCGCAACAACTTCCTTTATGAATAAGTTCCTTTGTGTGACTGCCGTTTTCCTGCTCGGTCATTTCCTACCTCATACAAAGCTGTCAGTTTAAATTTAACGTTCATCTGAAGTAATTTGTCTCCAAAGCTGAAGAACATTAGAAATTGATGAGATATGACACCGTTTTACACTTTTTACAGATTTTATATGCTCAGGAAATGTTCTCACTTTTTCATATAATCATAGCTTAATCAAGTAGTCTGTATTCATCCAGTGCAGGTAACATAGTTACTGCCTCTGGTCAACAGGTGACAGTGCAGTGTGCTCTGTAACCAGAACACATCAGACATAGTACATACTTTAGTAGACTACATTATTACCAAAAAGACCAATACACTTTATAGTTCACATTTAGAGAACAGCTACAGAGATAACAGATACAGTATATCTTATGCCCCTTTTCCACTTGCTGGCTCGGGTCGGTTGTTGCGCAATATTTGCGGGCCGAACGCGCGTTGGACGCCATTTCCACCTCACATATGAGCCGTGCCGCACCGCGATTCCGGACTGATTTCAGAGCAGGGTTCAGGCGAGCTGTAAGCGCGCCATCCTCCACGTCATAAACACAGGGACGTAGCCAGAATTTTATGAGGGGCGGTTTGTTTAAAATAAATGTGGACCTTGATAAATGAACACACTTCCGTAGCTCACTGGAAACGTGTTGCGCCACTGCGTCAGAAGAGAGGCCCCTGACCTTGGTTGACATGGTAACTGAGCAAGAACCCAGAGCTTATCTATCGCTCGACCAATCAGTAGGAAGTTGGCTCTCTCCTATCAATAAGAGTTACTCACAACACATATTCTTTCGCATTCTGCGGGAGAACGGCTATACAGGTTCGTCGTACAATGCTCATATATGCATATATTACTTATTCTGTTCATGTTTTGCTCTGAATGTCTGTAACCCTTCGTTGTCAATAAATCTTTTCATTACAAGTGAAGCTTCAGCGTTTTGACGCACGCAACCATCTAAAATACGACAAAATCAAACAGACTTTTTATGCTACTCTCTTCTTCTCAGCGGGTTCGGATGTAGTCCATACAATGGGCGTTATCATCTGTTATCATCCCCATATATAGCGGCAAAACTGTCCAATCTACCTCCTAGCATGTTTAAAAGAACGTTATCAGCGTTATAATCGCTGTGAGTAGGCAGCGTGTTTCCGTGAACCTGGAAGTGTAGTGTTTTTTTTTCAGCTTATGTAACTGTTTTCCTAAACCTAACCTTAAACCTGACCCAGAGGACCAACCCTAAACCTAACCCCCTTACCCTTGTGCCTAAACCTAACCAAGACCCTAAACCTAACGCCAGAGGCTCTACTCTAAACCTAACCACGTAGCTAAAGACGGAGCCTGGTGTCATCGCTTGTAACGGTGACAACGTACCTTTAAACCTCCTAGGAGGTACAGGAGGGGCAATCTGACCGCTACGTATGGGGATGATAATAACTGATGTGGCCAGACGGGTGTGGTTAAAAATAGGTAACTTGAGTTTAAAAACACTGTTTTAATGAAAATGAAATTGGTTAAAATGATTGTACCTTAAAAGTTACCTTTAAGGCACGCAGGCCTGTTTGCAGAGGAGGCTTGGGGACAATTTCACACAGTGACACAGATGAAATTGCACAGTTGTTTTAATTAAAAATGCAGAGTTAAAAACATAATAATAATAATAATAATAATAATAATGAATTCAATTTATAACGCGCTTTTCATTAGTGAAAATCTCAAAGCGCTACACACATTGAATGCTACACACATTCATACACCGGTAGCGGCAGACTACCATGCAAGGTGCTTTCCAGTCCTACCGGGAGCAACTCGGGGTTAAGTGTCTTGCCCAAGGACACAACAACACATGGTGTGGGGAACCGGGATTCGAACTGCCAACCTTCCGATCGGGGGACGACTGCCATTACCACTGTGCCACGGCCGCCCCTTTAAACACACTTTATAAGGCAGTTATGGCATTGAATAAAAGTGTAATTCAGTGCAATATTCTAAAAACAGGAAAACCACACACACAAATCATACACCAGAGTTAATTTCACCGCTTGGGAGATGCTCGATCAGTCGAGCAGCAGCAGTCCAGAGTCCGCCCTGGTAGGATCCGCCGCACCGGAAGAGACGCCACTCAAGCCGACACCTGAATGATTAGCCCCGATCTGAGCATCGGTCGGCCCAGATCAGCCCCACAGGGCGCGTGACGCCGTCCAGAACAGCGGACACAAGACCTGCAAAACAGGACCATTCGGCAGTCGATGGGCAATCCAGATGGAGGGCGGAAACCAGTCGGGACAATCAAGACAGCAGGCACCCGAACAGCCAAAGACAAACAGCAGTGGCTAACAAACATAAATATTAGAATTAAAAGCTGAACATGTAAGAGAACAGAAAAACTGGCGCTTTACTCACCACCAAGTTCCACCTCAACAGGAGAGAGAAACTGGAAGCTTGTACATGTGGTCGCGAGAACAGTAGATCATAGCGACCTTAAGCACACATTAACGCTAGCGCGACACAGCCAGCAAACGCCGCCGGAAGACGGATGACGTGTAGTCAAGCCAGCCCCAGCCCCACCAATCACATCTCTGCACTCGTGTGGCATTCAATGCCCGCAGGACATCCTGCCACACTGATAAGGGCCATTTTATGGATAACATCCGAAGCCGGTGCTCTTCTCTTTACCACACTCTCCATGTTCCTGGACAGTGGACTCCAAGTCATTGAAGTCCTGCACCTCTGTGACCTCTGCTCCTTGTAGCCTCACTGTTCCACCTCTTCCCTCTCATTCACACACATGGACTCTGTCTCACCACGGCTGACTTTCAGAGTCAGAGTCAGAGTCAGAGAGTCTTTATTGTCATTTGCACCGCATGTGGTACATGTGATGAAAACGAGATTATGTACACGGGGTCCCAGTTACATCTGTAGTGGACCTACCCAGGGTCAAATTAAGGTTTTTGAACTGTCCAGTGATGACCTTTACTGACCTCTCAGTAAAGCAAGACATTTACTACAAAATTATTCATTTAGCTATAATCTGATAACATAGTCACCAATAAGAGACTATTTCTATCTTTGATTTTAGGCTGATGTGATCAAAAGAATAACTTTTGTCATTTTCATGATGTGTGCTTTTAAGCTGTGTTATTCTGTGAGAGTTAAACTGTGTTTCACTGCTGTGTCAAAGGTGCAATCTCGGGTCACAGAGACTTCTTTTAATTTTGTTAATTCAAATGTTATCAAATGAATAATTTTATTTGTAAGAGCATCAGTACATTTTAATGTCAGATAAATCAAATACTCTGCTTAATTCAAAATGTTGTACATGGAGGATTTCTCCTCTCCTCTCGAACTTGCATGTGAAGATAAAAGGAACACTTTATCTCATTCATTTTAGCTTGAGCTCAGGACAATCTAGACACCCAAAGACTTTTGTTTTTGTCCTATTTAATAATCAAGCTATTATCATTAATAGGTCCCATATGTGATGCTTAATGACGTTGTTTTAATCAAACCAACAGTATTTTGTTAAAGTGTTAAAGCAAAGGAATCAGTTTTATGATAAAATGCTGACATCTGAAACTAACACTTTATCTTTCTGACAAACTAATCTTTTGACCCCCTTTCAACATGTTGATGTCATCCTCACATCAACTTATGATGCCATTCGGCCAATCAGAAAGAACACATTTTCTGGGTCACGTCTCAGTTAAAACCTTCACATCTTACTTTCTCTGGAAGTCTGCTGGAGTAAGCCTCAAACTATGGTCTTCTCCAAAGAACTGATGATCGTCTAGTCACACGCTAAGGACACGTCATTCAGTTAAAAGATTTATAACATGCCTGTTATAAATCTATTTCAAGCCGTGAAAAGCTCTCTTTTATTGACATTCCTTTAAGGAACGTCTTATCTTGGAAACACCACCAGGAGCTGCCGTTACTTTCGGTTCGAGTCAAGGCGCACGTCTGGAGACGCTGAGAATGGTAAACGAACTGACCAAACTGGACCGAGGGAGACTGACCATCTTCACGAGGTAACAAGTCGTCAAATGCTTTGCCAAGGGTACCAACGTGTAGCTTTAATCGGCCGGAGAACTGCCATGTTTCTGGTTAAAACACATCAAGATAACTCCCTGACTCTTAACTTTTCTTCCTCCATAAATTTCTCCTCCTAAATCTTTCCCTCTCTATCTAAGCTGGAAACTATTTTAAGCTGAAATGCCCCTCAGACTAAATATGTGTAACATCTAGTATTTATGTCTGTTGTGTTAAATCAAGTGTGCTGACGTATTTGAATTGAAAGAAAGTGAAATCATGTCAATCAAGTGTAATGGTGTTAATTTAGTTGATTTATTTTAAATAAATGATAGTGTCTCTTTGACATATCAAACTAAGTTAACGTCTTTGTCACTTAATGGCTTTGTGTATTTATCCATCATAAAGATCACAGAAATATTGGGTAAACTGAAAAAGAACAGAATCCGTGAATTTACTATTCAATCTGAATAAGTAAATTAATTAAGATAAAGAGGTCAGTATTAATATTGACCTCCTCATAATTCTTACATCTGGTGGCCTTCGTACGTGGTTCTGAAAGTTTATTGATTTCTGTGGTTTCTCATGAACTGTAACGTCATGTTTGCATAAGTGGATCCAAGTTTTAAACTCTGAGGATAATGATTTTGGCTGGAAGTGTTCAAAGCAGGCAGATTCTGCATGTTTTTATCATTTGAAGCTGTGAGATTATTATTGTTTCAACTCTGTTAGACGCTGTTGGGAGCATTCAGGTGAAGTTTTGTCAGCCGTGGTCTGTGGGGGGGTTCTGGTTCCGTTTCGACCCAGTTCACGCACAGACTCCTGTACAAAGCTTTGTTTGACCGCCGAGTCAGAAGCCTGAAAGCTAATTTAACATCTACAAGATTGCTGTTGTGGTATTTTACATTTTAGAGCAGGTCAAAGAAGCATATTACTGTTAGAACGTGTCGGATAGTGGTTCTGTTCAGACCCGTGTTTCTGATCCACGACAAAGTGGACCGGTACCGACCTTAACGCGCTCCGAGAGAGTCCGTGTTTGTTCAACAGCTGCAGTGCTGTGTTACTGAGCGTAACTAAGTTGGCCTGTCTAGGTGTGTTCGCCGCATGTTTCAGAATTTTGGAAAGTTAATTTGTAGCGTCTGAGTTGTTTTAAGAGTCTATAAAGTTGTGGTCTGTTGTGCGAGCTAACGTTAGAGCTACGTGTCCAAGTACACGTTTGTTTATGAGCTGTGATTGGATGAAACGAGAGCTGTGTGCTGTCAATCACTCAAGTAGCGAACGCTGATTCGCTGTTGTGTGCTGTCAATCACTCGTAGCGAGCGCTGATTCGCTGTAGTGGGAACGCACGCCGTTGCGACAACCCACTTTGTCGTCATTTCCGGTACTTCATTGGTCGAAGGTTAGAAAACTACATTTACCATGGTTGCTTGGGAAAAGGACTACAAGCACTGTGATTGATTGGTTGACGTCACGTATCTGTGTAGCGAGCTCCGCCTCGCTCAGCACAGCAGAGCTGGTGACGCGCTGCGTCGACCCGCCTATTTGTGTCGTCATTTCCTGGTGCACTTTGAGTGACGAACAGTCACGTTCACAAAAAACATCATAAAAAGTCAGCATTTTATGGTGAGTTACCAGCTTTTAATTTTGTTCTGTACACAAACAATAGCTCCTGTTTATTTTAAATAAAATATTTAGAATAACAGAGGTACGGACAAACATTTTTGCTTATTTTAAATACAAAGAATTTAAAATAACAAACAAAAGTACAGTTTTCACTCCAGATAACTAAAAAATTTTTCCTTTCTCTTCCTTTCTCTGACACATCATCTTCCACAGTTGTCCTGTGCACATTTAAACTTTCCTGTTTATTTCAAATAGTGAAAAGTTTAGAATAACGAATACAGAACATCTTTTATTTTGATTTTCACTGAAAATCCAGATAAAAGATGGCAGGCACAGAGGGTGAGACCCCTGACACCACTGATACAGGGCAGCCTGTGCCACCTCAAGGCCACGACCCGACCAAAGCAGATTGGATCGAATGTGCCTTATTTTCACTCACAGGGCCCATCACAAACTACCATGAAGAGACACAGTTGATGGAGGAAGCAGATGTGGACAGTGCATTAAAAACTGTAACAGCTGGAACCACAACGGCTGAAAAGAAAGCAGACAGAGATAAACGTTTGGCTAAATTAAGCCTTCTGTTAAAGGCCAAGCTAGACTTTGAAACTGCTGTACGCCGGGCTGTCTCTACATCATGTTTAACAGCACAAATGGAGGTTGCCGCTTTACAGCAGGAGGTAAAGAGTTTAACACAGTCGAGTATTGGCAGCGCTGAACAAACGCGTAGTCTCTACGAAGAATGCAGAGTGTTAAAAAGGGATTTTGACCAATCACAAGATGATTTGGAAAAATGTGTGGTGGAGAAGGATACGTATTACCATCAATACAAGTCGCTTCAGGCGGATTGTGGGGAGGCACGAGACGCGCTGGAAAAATGCACGGACACCCTGGAATCATTATCACTACGGTACACAAGGCTGCAAGAAGATTATAGAAAATCACAAGAACAGCACATGATGTTACAACGTGAAAATGATGGGTTAAAAGTCCAACTGAATAGTTGTAAAATAGAGCGTGCATCAGCAATGAACAAACTCTTTGAAGAAGAGAGAAAATGTTTGGGTCTCATGAGTAAACACCTTGAGAACTCACCGCCTCCGCTGCCTCCTCCCATACCTGATGACCTACTCCCTCCTCCACCGCCCCCGCCCATGCCAGATGCACTACTCCCTCCAACACCACCGCGCCGTCCCTTAGGGCCTCTAAAACCGACAATCCCACCGGATGCACCGGTGGGTGGATCTGATAATAACCCACAAATACCTCTATCAATGGCTGAACTACGGAATATGGCGAAAAGCATTCAAACCTTCGCCCCTGGCCCAATGGGCTCACACGAAACCAAGATCTATCTCGAGGACCTTGATTTCCAGCTTCAACGCTTCCCAGAAGCTACAGATGATGATAGAATCTGTCTGTTAAGGTTAACATCGGACAGGACGGTGCATGCTTTTATGAAGCGTCAACGAGAAGCAGTGATGAAAGACTACAGTCTTCTCTGTGCTGCGCTGATAAAGGAGTTTTCTCCTTGCACGGGGCCCGATGGCATCATAACAGCAGCTAACATCAAGCAAGGTAGGAATGAACACCCAAGGTCATATTATGACCGAATATTCCGTGCCTATTTCGGGGACAGATGCGAACCTGAAATGGAGGAGGAGGTAGGGTTTAAGTATATTTTCAGCCAAAACCTCTGCCCTGACATAAGAGAGAAAGTACATGTCAGCGCAAACTATAAACGGAGGTCCATCGAAGACATAAGAGAGTGCGCGATAGATGTTTTTACAGGTCGCACACCAAACAAAACACCCTTTGAAGTGTGTCCTGGTGAAAAGGTCAAATACCAAACGCTAGACCTTGAAGGAGCAAGAGCGCCAGCTCACTCTTTTAAGGAAGCCGAGAATAAGCAAAATTTCCAACCTGACAGACCGCAAAATGAAGGTGTCCGCTGGAACAAAGACCAAAAGGGGTCCAGAGACCCCAAGTGGTACAGGCCGCATCAAGAGGAAGAGCCCCATCAAAAAAGGAGGGCTTTCCAAAAGAAAAAGAAATATGGGTCCCAAGGAGACTCATATGAAAGAGGGTGGTCCCAGAGAGGACCCCCGAGCAATGCGCCAGCTCCTGCACCTCAAACTGAACAGTCTGGGGCGAGGAAAAACCCACAGAAGTTCCAGAAAAAAGGCCCTAAACCTCTGTCTTCAGAAGAGATGGAGAACATACGTCGGTTGTTAGAAAGTTTGAAAAAAACAAACAAGGAAAACAAACCTGGAGTGATGTGTAGCACTATCATTGATAGTGACTCAGAACACACAAATAACAGCAATGCCACGATTGCTGACAGTCACCAAGATACTGATGGTCAGGATGCTGACAATCAGGGTATAGACAGTCAACAAGATGTTGACTGTAACCATGACATCATTGTTACAGAGTCCGAGAGCCCCTCATCAGAAAAAGGGGGGGAAAGCGCACTCACCAAAGACAATGACTCGTCACAGACCGATCACTCAGACCCATGTGTGACTGCACTACCAGTACAGGTGAATGGAATTCACACAGACAGTGGTAGACGTAACAAACGTCGAAAAAAACCTGATAGGTTCCTGTGTAACATTATCAGGAAGGGGCCCGCTAAGAAGGCTTACCTGTCAATCACTTTAGAAGGGGTCCTCACAGAAGAGGCCCTCCTGGATGGTGGGGCTGACATAACCATTATGTCTCCCACACTGTTGAAGGAGCTAAGGATAGCCGCTAGCGGGGTTGACAGGGAAATACCCCTCAAAGAATGTGCTGTAGTACTGCAGGGACTCTCAGAGACGAGTACAACCCTTACAGCTATAGCCATGGTTCATATGCAGATTGGTGAAATGACGCTATACCACCCGGTACACGTGTCCACCGTTGACTCATTCCCATTTTTGGTGGGCCAAGACTTTATAAACCGCTTTGACGCGATTATAGATTATGGCGATCAAACAATGTGGACCAGAGTGAGCCAACCACTGCCGATCGATATGCCTACACATGGTGACACTGACTGTTTTACAGCAGGTACCGCGGAAGGCACAAAGGGGTCCTCCAACGAGAGCACAATCCCGGTAAGTGAACCTTCAGCAACAGGTGAGGCAGAAAAGGCCCAACAAGAGAGCCTCCTCTGCGAGCTGAAACAGTCAGCACTCACTGAACACTACCTACCGCAGGTAGTCAAAGGTGTTGAGATCCAAGGATCCCACACCGATGATGCTGTTTTGTCTCCTTGGACGGAGAAATCAGCGATCAGCCAAGCTTTCTATGGAACCTTGGTTAAAAAACAGTTGGGTCTAGAAATGAACAAAAAGGCTTTCCGCTTTTCGTTGGACCCCAACGATAAACAGGTAATGACCGCAAAAGGGATCATTGACCTGAAACTGATCTGGAACCAACGAGAACTGGATCACCCGTTCCTCGTGGTCCCGAACTTACCACATGCAACCTACATAGGCTCCGACATTTTGGTAAGGTTAGGTGTCCGAGTGGACATCAACAACAATGTACTGTGGTCACTAGACACAGCCACAAAGGACTCTCCTGTGCTAACAACAGAGAACCTTAAGGCTGGACAGACCATTCCAGAGGTCTGTCAGATTGCTAACAGCCATAACACTGCGGTACCACCTCAGGTTATGAACATGCCGGTGATGATTCACATCATGAAAGGACAAGCTATTAGCACAAAACTGGCATACTTTCAACCATCTCCTATGTTTTTCAACTTAGGACTGTCCATGGAGGCCACATTCCAAGTGACCCTCGACTGCAGAACCACGACTGTTGCTGTGTGCAACACAAGCACAGAAGAGGTACTGATCCCAAAAAACACACAGCTAGGATGGTTGATCTCCACTGATTTTCATGATTTTGAGCTAAGCATTCCATTTCTGGGAGGACTCCCAGAGAACTTGATCCCATATCAACACACGGGGCAAGTCTTGTTCACGAAACCAACACAGGCCATAGCTCTTTTCTCCCCCACTGAGTCCGACCAGGACACTGTCCGCAGGTTCGGTTTCAACAAAGGAGACAGTCTATGCCCCCAAACTTACAGTGCACTACCTGTTGACAGGTTTTACGACACTGAAGGGGACTCACTGGAGCTCCCCAAAGAACAAGAATCCCTCTCAGTTGCTTCACAGATTGACCAGGTGGTCGCCCAAGCCGACGCCCTGAAAACTGATGAAGAAAGGGACAAACTTCGCAAAGTTCTTCTAAAATATGAGAAATCATTCTCAACTGACTCGATGGATTGTGGGTTGACCACGCTCCACACAGTGAGCATCCCAACCCCGCCTAATGCTCCCCCTGCATTTGTCAGACAGTACAAGATTCCTCTGGCAGCACATCAACCTATCAGAGAAATCATTAATGACCTGTTAGAAAAAGGTATCATCCGATACTGTAACAGCACTTACTCTGCGCCTTTATGGCCGGTGTTAAAACCTAATGGTAAGTGGAGACTCACTATAGACTACAGAAAGCTAAACAAACAAGTTCCCTTATCCAGATGGCCTATGACGCAACTCCAACAGGAACTGCCCAAGGTCACCAATGGTAAGTACTTCTCGACTCTCGACGTCGCCTCTGGTTTTTGGACCATCCCTGTGCGCGCCGAGGACCAGTACAAACTAGCTTTCACTTTTGGTGGCCGTCAGTACACCTTTAACAGGTGTCCCTTTGGCTACGCTAACTCACCTGCAGAGTTCAACATTTTCTTGAACAAAGCATGTCCAGACGCCCACGAGCGTGGGACACTGATCTACGTGGACGATGTCCTTTTGAGACAGCCAACACTGGACTCACATTTGGCTGAGATCGACCACGTTCTGAATCAGCTGACAACTGCTGGTGCTAAAATATCACTGTCAAAATGCCAATGGTGCAGAACCAAAGTGGACTACGTTGGCCTACTTGTAGGTCCTGACGGAGTACAACCACAGCTGACTCGCACCCAAGGCCTCGACAATCTCAAAGTCCCCACCAATCTCAAAGAACTACAAAGTTTTCTGGGCGTGTGTAACTACTCGAACCAATTCATCGAAAACTATGCGGACCTTGCGAAACCACTGACTGAACTCCTTAAAAAAGACGTACCATTTGTTTGGACTGACAAACAGCAACAGGCAATGGACGCTCTTATAAACAGGATCAAGTCAGCCCCTTGTTTAGTCTACCCAGACTACAACAAAGAGTTTTACTTGGAAGTGGGCTTCTCAGCTCATTGCATAAGTGCGGGTCTGTACCAGATACACGACAGAGACAAACGTGTGGTAGCCTACGCCAGCAAAACGATGGCAGGCCCCGAGTTGAGATTCTCAGACTGTGAGAAAGCTTTACTGACCACAGTGTGGGCAGTTAAACATTTCTCCAGCTACATTGGTGGACAGAAAATCATTGTGGAAACACAACACCAGCCAGTGACCTTTCTTAACAGTGAACGCATCAGAGATGGTGTGGTGACAAACTCACGTGTTGCAACGTGGCTCATGGCGCTTCAAAGTTTTAACCTAGACATACGTTATGGTCAAAACAAGAAGTCTCATCTGGGGACGGACTTGGCAATCTGCCAGAAGTGTACACAAGATGTACCAGCCACCCAGCCGCCGGTTGAGGTAAAAACCCCAGTAACTGAAGACCCGAATCACCACTTCTTTGATGACAATATCTGCAAAGATATGACAACATTGTACGTGGATGGATCTTCATTCCTCCGCGACAAGATCTGCAGAGCAGGTGTTGGAGGGGTCCTCCTCCAAGACCAAGAGCAGATAACTTTCAGCTACAAATTAGGATCTCAGACTTCTCAGTACGCTGAGATTGCAGGAATCCTAATAGCTCTCCAGATGGTAGTAGAACGCTCCATCAAGACGCTAGTCATCTGCACTGACTCTAACTATGCTCGTTTGAGTTTCGCTTGTCACCTTGCTGTGTGGAAACTGAACGGTTTCCTAACAAGCGACAGGAAAGTGGTCAAACACAAAGAGCTTTTCATGGCGTGTGATCACTTGGTGACATCACATGACTTACAGATCTACTGGAAGAAAGTTCCGGGGCATTCTAGAGTCCCAGGCGATGACAAGCACTACAATGACATTGCAGATTCCTTAGCCAAAGAAGGAGCCGACGAAGGTCCTCTATGGTCCTTCGACCCCTCCTGGTTAATCGGGACTCTGCCAACACATCCTTCAGTCAGAGTTATGGCAGTCACACGTGCACAGGCCGCAACCAGACCTGCTGACAACGCAGTCTCTGTACGACCCGCACTGACTGACCCAGACATCATCCAACTACAAAAGTCGGATCCTGCTATCAACTCCATGATACTGTACCTGACTGATCCGAACAAAAATAGTCCGTCTAAAGACGACCTGGATTCCGATCCAGACCTTAAGGTCCTCTATCAGCTGCGCAAACAGCTAAAACTAATCAAGGGCATCTTAACTTTCGCTCATGGACCAACGTCCTCACCTGTGTTCGTGGTTCCCCATGACCAAAGGGGGGTGATGTTAGTTCATGCCCATGATCTCCCGTCCGCAGGACACAAAGGAGATAAAGCCACGCTGACGGCATTAAAACAAATTGCCTATTGGCCTGGAATGAAAAAGGATGTCAAGGACTACATTGAAGGGTGCGTGGTCTGTGGCCAGTTTCAGCCAACCAGACCACTTCACAGAGCACCACTGCAAAGCAGAGGCATTGCATTCCCATGGTCTGACCTCCAGATCGACTGGGTTGGACCACTCACTAAGAGCTCTAGAGGAAATAAATATTTTCTCACGGTAACCTGTGCATTCACCAAATGGGTAGAATGCCTACCAGCTCCTAACGACACAGCACAAACCACTGCTATGTTGTTAATGAATCATATATTCTCAAGGTTTGGACTTCCCCTTCGGGTGAACTCAGACCAAGGTACACACTTCACAGGTGAAGTGATGAAAGAACTGTGGAAGACGCTAGGCGTCAAGGCCAACTTTCATGTCGGCTACCACCCACAGGCTTCAGGCCAAGTAGAGAGAGCAAACAGAACTGTGGTGAGTATTTTGAAGAAATACGTGGCTGCAAACCACAAGGACTGGGACGTGAAACTCCCTCTGGTCCTCATGGCCATAAGAGCCACTCCACACACATCAACTGGCATCTCTCCCTTCGAGATGATGACCGGTCGACAAATGACTCTCCCTCTACACCTGTTGTACCAACCAGGCGACGCCGCCATGGCGACAGCCTACACTACACAACAATACATGAAAGATTTGAATGTACACCTCAGAAACACTTTTGCTTTCGCCCAGAAAAAC
>JBBPBX010018288.1:0-15416 GCA_038048925.1 Garcialebias charrua | reverse complement strand
GAGTTTTGTTAGTTTAGCCTGGCGAGGTCCAGGCTATTCAGATAAATAGCTCAGAAACCACTCGGTGGATATTTTTTCTGCTACCAGTGTGTAATTATATGGCTCTAATTTACTGACTGTTGGCCTAGATTAAACATTTGAGATAAAATTCGATTTTTTATCATTTATTTTCGTAGCGCACCCGAGGCTGTTTGGAAAATGTCAAACCGAAACTATTTAAATCCAGCAGATTTGACCATTTCGTGAATTGATTTAGGAACTGTTAAGCTCAGGAACACTTCTGATATAACGTCAGCTAAGAAATATATTTTTTCTCAGCAAAGAAATAATAGTTTTTTACCTTGTTTTCATGAAAATTCCTTCGTGGCGGCAGCCATTTTAACTGACGACGTCAGTCGACGTCGTTCAAAACTCCGCCTTCTGTTCTCTGATTGCTCAGGAACACTTCTGATATAACGTCAGCTAAGAAATATATTTTTCTCAGCAAAGAAATAATAGTTTTTACCTTGTTTTCATGAAAATCCTTCGTGGCGGCAGCCATTTTAACTGACGACGTCAGTCAACGTCGTTCAAAACTCCGCCTTCTGTTCTCTGATTGGTCCTGTAATCCGCCTTCTGCTCTCTGATTGGTCCGGTCAAAAATCTACCGGAGAAATCCCTGTCTATGAGAGAAGTCCCAGACCCTAGTACAAAGCGAAGTGAAGGACAAGGGTCTGGTTTTAACCAGGCTAGTCGGGGGCAGATTGTTCCGAATTTTTTCGAGAAGCTATACTTCCACCAGGCGGACCAGTTCTGAACGAGGCTTGGCCCAACTGCTTTAGGAGGACTTCGAAGAGAGAAATGTCATGTTGGATGAATTATTTATTTATAATTCTCATTTCTTTTCCCCAGTCCATTGGATGTTTTAAGCTACATTAAGCAAAGGAGTGACAGCCTGAACGAGCCAGATGAACAACGTGAGACTACATTTTGTTTCCTTACATTACCAAAACCTCTTTACTTGATACATTTTATGTATCCTTGCATGAAAGTACCGTATTATAACTTTAGAAAGTGGCTGCTCAGCTAAAATGTATTTACATGGGGTCTGGTCCCATGTGACTTAGTGGACAAGCACCCCTAGTGGTCTGCTGAACTTTTGATTATTTTATTTTTTTGAGTTTGCAGCATCTTATTCACACTTGTTTAGGTGTTTTTAGTACAGTATTTGCAGCATTTTTTCCTCTGTTTTCATTTTTGGGTTCTGTGTTTCTTTATCTATTTTCTGTGATTTCAGATTTCTTCCGCTGCTTTTTTTGGTTGTTGTTTATTTTGGAGTTTGCATCACTGGGACCCGAAGGACCCAGGTTCGAACCCGTCACGGCATAGCTTGTGGTGTGTTTGAGCAGCACATCTCATCCCAACTGCTCCCCGGCGCGCTTCCTATATCTGCCCACTGCCCCACCTGGTGGTGATTGGGTTAAATGCAGAGTCAAATTTCGTCTTGTATGGAAACATACACAGATGACAAAAATATGACATTACTGTATTATTATTATTATGTGTTTGCTGTACATATTAACTCTTTGCAGTTTGTTTGCACATGTCACTCACTGTGGAGGCAGGACTCCTCAGCGACTAGTCGTGAAAGACGTACCTCTTCTGAGGTCAATTGAATTAGACTTTAATAGAAGTTATAATACAAATGTGAACAATCATTTAGTGGTCAAATATAAAAATCAAAAGTTTAGTAACAAAGGTACAAAGAAAAAATATTGCTGAAAGGAAAGTGTCATTTTATGAGATGAGATTAAAAAAGACAAAGCAAGGGTTATTATTCACATCTAAACTGCTTTCATCTGGTGTGGATTTTCATGTGTCTGTTTAAATTGGACTTTTGTCCATACCTTTGTCCACAAAGATCACAAGCAAATGCTTTCTGTCCTGTGTGGACTATCCTGTGTGAGTTTAAAGTTGTCTTCTGTCCAAACCTTTGTCCACAAAGATCACAAGCAAATGCTTTCTGTCCTGTGTGAATTATAATGTGTCTGTTTAAATATGACTTTTTTCCAAACCTTTGTCCACAAAGATCACAAGCAAATGCTTTCTGTCCTGTGTGGACTATCATGTGTTTGTTTAACTCTCCCTTCATTTCAAACCTGCGTCCACAAAGATCACAAGCAAATGCTTTCTGTCCTGTGTGAATTATCATGTGTGAGTTTAAATTTGACTTTCGTCCAAAACTGCTTCCACAAAGATCACAAGCAAATGCTTTCTGTCCTGTGTGAATTATCATGTGTGAATTTAAATTTGACTTTCGTTCAAACCTTTGTCCACAAAGATCACAAGCAAATGCTTTCTGTCCTGTGTGAATTATCATGTGTGAGTTTAAATTTGACTTTCGTCCAAAACTTTGTCCACAAAGATCACAAGCAAATGCTTTCTGTCCTGTGTGAATTATCATGTGTGTTTAAATTTGACTTTCGTCCAAAACTTTGTCCACAAAGATCACAAGCAAATGCTTTCTGTCCTGTGTGAATTATCATGTGTGTTTAAATTTGACTTTCGTCCAAAACTTTGTCCACAAAGATCACAAGCAAATGCTTTCTGTCCTGTGTGAATTATCATGTGTGAGTTTAAAGTTGACTTTCGTCCAAACCTTTGTCCACAAAGATCACAAGCAAATGCTTTCTGTCCTGTGTGAATTATCATGCGTCTGTTTAAATATGACTTTTTTCCAAACCTTTGTCCACAAAGATCACAAGCAAATGCTTTCTGTCCTGTGTGGACTATCATGTGTGTGGTGATATGTCCTAGTTGGGTTGCCGTAGCTAGTATAGACTGAGCATGCGCAGTGTGTGTGTTTTCTCCCTTCATTTCAAACCTGCGTCCACAAAGATCACAAGCAAATGCTTCGTCTGTGTATGGGAAACATACGCAGATGACAGGAAAAGACATTATTACAGGTAGTCCCCGACTTACGAGCGAGTTCCGTACTTATGAGTTGCTCGTAAACCGGAAATTCGTACGTCGGAACATGAAGCACATGTTCTCGTAAGTCCGGATTTTCGCTCGTAAGTTGGAACGGTTTTGCTAGCGCAACTACAAACACTCGTTTTTCATCGAAAAACTGCTTATGAGTGCATAAAAATGATCGGAAACGTGTGTCCACATGTTTAGCTAACGAACTGTGGTGAAAAAACACAGAAAAACTCGGTATTTTTTGCGTTTTTTCCAAAAATTCGCCAGCTCGTAAGTCCGGAACCTCGTATGTAAGAGCGCTCGTAAGTCGGGGACTACCTGTATTATTATTATTATTTCTGTCCTGTGTGAATTATCATGTGTGAGTTTAAAGTTGACTTTCGTCCAAACCTTTGTCCACAAAGATCACAAGCAAATGCTTTCTGTCCTGTGTGAATTATCATGTGTGAGGTTAAATGTGACTTTTGTCCAAACCTGCTTCCACAAAGATCACAAGCAAATGCTTTCTGTCCTGTGTGAATTATCATGTGTGAGTTTAAATGTGACTTTTGTCCAAACCTGCTTCCACAAAGATCACAAGCAAATGCTTTCTGTCCTGTGTGAATTATCATGTGTGAGGTTAAATGTGACTTTTGTCCAAACCTGCTTCCACAAAGATCACAAGCAAATGCTTTCTGTCCTGTGTGAATTATCATGTGTGAGGTTAAAGTTGACTTTTGTCCAAACCTTTGTCCACAAAGATCACAAGCAAATGCTTTCTGTCCTGTGTGAATTATCATGTGTGAGTTTAAAGTTGACTTTTGTCCAAACCTTTGTCCACAAAGATCACAAGCAAATGCTTTCTGTCCTGTGTGAACTATCATGTGTTTGTTTAAAGCTCCCTTCATTCCAAACCTGCGTCCACAAAGATCACAAGCAAATGCTTTCTGTCCTGTGTGGACGATCATGTGTTTGTTTAAATCTCCCTTCATTCCAAACCTGCGTCCACAAAGATCACAGGCAAATGCTTTCTGTCCTGTGTGAATTATCATGTGTGAGGTTAAATGTGACTTTTGTCCAAACCTTTGTCCACAAAGATCACAAGCAAATGCTTTCTGTCCTGTGTGGACTATCATGTGTTTGTTTAAAATTGACTTTCGTCCAAACCTTTGTCCACAAAGATCACAAGCAAATGCTTTCTGGCCTGTGTGAATTATCATGTGTGAGTTTAAACTTGACTTCAGTCCAAACCTGCGTCCACAAAGATCACAAGCAAATGCTTTCTGTCCTGTGTGGACTATCATGTGTGAGGTTAAATGTGACTTCAGTCCAAACCTTTGTCCACAAAGATCACAAGCAAATGCTTTCTGTCCTGTGTGGACTATCATGTGTCTCTTTAGATCACCCTTTTGGTTAAATATTTTTCCACAGTCTTCACAACTAAATGAGTTCTGTCTTGACTGTTTTTTCTTGCCTCCAGTTTTCTTCACTTTTAAACGTTCCTCGATAACCAAACAACTTGAAGACGTCACTGACTGACTCGTCTTGTGAAATTGTTTCCCATGCTCAGTGAAGCTGCAAGATTTGTTGACAGTGTTTATGCCTGACTCAGGAGCTCTGCTCTCCTTCCAGTCTTTGTCACCGTCTTCAGGTTCTGACCCAGAGTCTGATAAGTCTTTTAACTGAGAGTCAGAGTCCTTCACCTCATCACCTTCATCATCCTCACTGACTTCAGTCTCTGAAGAGCTGCAATCATCTCCATAAGTATTTAGATCTGGGTTCCTGGTAGTTTCTCCTTCTCCACAGTCCTCTCCACCAGTTGCTGCTTTCATCTGGTCAGCTGAGCTGCTGGTTGGAAGATCTTCCTCTTTTACTTGGTGCTGATGAAGCTGTAAAAACAGAGGCTTCTCTTCTTCTTCCTCATTCTTCAAAGGAACAGCAGTGAATGCAAACCCGGTGTCATCAGTCTCCTTTTTCACACAAAACTGCTCTCCCTCTTGACTGGTCCACAGTTCCTCCTCTTCCTCCTTTATGTTGAGGGTCTCTGGATCCTGTTGGTCCACACCAAGCATCCGTACTTCAGGAGCTTCTTCTTTAATCAGCACCTTCTGCTGAACATCTGCAGGGACCACTGAAAACATGAACATCAGGCACAATTATAACTTTATATTCACACATACAGTGGTGCTTGAAAGTTTGTGAAGCCTTTAAAACTTTCTAAATTTCTGCATAAAAATTACCTAAACCATCATGAGATTTTCACACAAGTCCTAAAAGTAGATTTAAAAAAAAAGAACCAAGTTAAACAAATGAAAATTTTTTTTATATATCTGGTCATTAATTTATGGAGGAAAATTATCTAATAGTACATGTTTTTCCTGAGATTTGGCAAGCTGTTTGATCAATTATGCAATACTGTATTTTCCTCCCTATATGTCACAGTTTTTTTTTAACATAATTTACATGTCCTGCGATAGGCCGAAGAGACATACAGGTCCTTCTAAAAAAATTAGCATATTGTGATGAAGGTCATTATTTTCCATAATGTAATGCTAAAAATGAAACTTTCATATATTATAGATTCATTGCACACCAACTGAAATATTTCAGGTCTTTTATTGTTTTAATACTGATGATTCTGGCATACAGCTCATGAAAACCCAAAATTCCTGTCTCAAAAAATGTGCATATCACGAAAAGGTTCTCTAATCGAGCTATTAACCTAATCATCTGAATCAACAAAGTAACTCTAAACACCTGCAAAAGATTCCTGAGGCTTTTAAAAACTCCCAGCCTGGTTCATTACTCAAAACTGCAATCATGGGTAAAACTGCCGACCTGACTGCTGTCCAGAAGGCCATCATTGACACCCTCAAGCAAGAGGGTAAGACACAGAAAGGAATTTCTGAACGAATAGGCTGTTCCCAGAGTGCTGTATCAAGCAGGGTTTCTGTAGGTTTCAACAACTCAAATTTAAGCCTTTTAAAGACTTTTTAAGACCTATCGGCAAAAAAAAAATACATTCAGTTTTAATTATCACCTCTTTATTCCAAAATTTGACTGACATAACAAATCGCACAAAAAACAGGTTGCTACTTGACTATTCTGTTAGTAAAATATTGAATAATTAAAAAATAAAAAGTTATTTAAATAGCTTCAATAAAAAATAAATGTACACAAACATATATACAAATGTATGATTTATACCTGCACAATATGTAGCTACTTTGTAAAATGTGTCCTTGAGGGACGAGTGTAACCTGGATTAAAGGTGTGGATTGTTTTAACCTGGATGGGGCGGCTGTGGCTGAGTTGTTAGAGCAGTCGTCCTCCAATGCAAGAGTTGGGGGTTGGAATCCACCATTCATTCATTCAACCTTTATTTATACAGGCTAGCCTCGTTGAGTCACGGGGACTCATTTACAAGAGGGACCTGTCTCACTCACACCAAACAACCATCCACTCTCACACTCACACCTAGGGTCAATTTAGAGTCACCAATCAGCCTAACAAGCATGTTTTTTGGTCTGTGGGAGGAAACCGGAGTACCCGGAGGAAACCCACGCATGCACGGGGAGAACATGCAAACTCCACCCAGAAAGGCCCCGGACCGGGATTTGAACCGGCAACCTTCTCGCTGAGAGGCAGCAGCTCTACCAGTTGTGCCACCGTGCTGCCCACCAGCAGTCACATGCCTAAGTGTCCATGGGCAAGACACTGAACCCCATGTTTGTGCCCCATTGGTGTATAAATGTGAGCTAAAGCTCTGATTAGTCTCTTTAGAATGATTTGTTCAATTCTTTGTAATCTAGTAGAGTGCTGTATGAATGGGTAAATGAGGACATGTAGTTCTTTACTCAACAGTGTAACGCACTTTGAGTATCAATTAGATAGAAAGGTGCTATATAAGAACAGTCCATTTACCATTACAAGTGTGGATCATTGTAACCTGGGTTAAAAGTGGGTATCATGGCAGTGAAGCCTTCGTCTTCAACCATCGACAGAGGCCTCATGTCAGTGACGTTCATGTAAGGATCTTTCAGTCTCTGCTGCTTGCTGTGGTGTGCATGATGTCTGTCCATCATGAAGGCTGTCATTGTTGTTGTTTTCTGGAATGAGAGAGAGTTTATATGTATTATAGCATAATTTACAGTAACTCAAGAAATGCCTTGTTTCACTTACAGTGCTAGGTTAAACACACACACACACACACACACAAATATAAAATACTAATTACACACACTTGAGTATATGAAATAAATTACTGTAATTCCTGTTTAAATGCAATTCATCCTTCCATACAATGCAGTGTCTTCAGAATTTGCCAGCAAATTAATAGTTGAAGCTAAATCATTAAATTATCACCATCTTTGTGTTAGATTTATTTATAAATCACATTTAAACACAGCTTGTACCATTACATTAAAAATAAAAACACACACATTCTCCATCACTGTCACAGCTAAGAAACAAGCAGCAGCTTCAGCTACCAGACACTGATATCACGTTTTCTCACTTTGAAACAGAACAAATATGGTTTAATAGACTGTTACCTGCTGCTCTTTCTTCATCGTGGTGAAGTTAGTTTACAACTCCGTCATGTTTACATTTCATCCGCGTGGTTATCTCGTGTCCCGTCTTCACTTTTGAAAGCAGCATGTGTCCGTTTTTTATCTTTATGCCTGCGTCAGGTGCTCCCACACTTTGAAAGACTCAAACAGTTTTCTCAGCGTCGCGTCAGTCATTTGTAAAATAACTTTGAAAACACAGTCTTTGTTCACTTCCGTCTCCCTCCTCGCTCTGTTCAAGCCACACACCGCAGAGTTTTTTCTTTTTTTAACTTTATTCAGTCAGCCAGCAAACAAACAACAAAAGCTCCGTGAAGACAGAGGGGACAGCAGGTCAGAGCGGGGTGGGGGCTAGCGGGGGACAAGCTCTCTGTACTTGCAGTGAGACTGCGCGACGAACACACCGAACACACACACTGCCCTAGCTGCAACACGCTGCATGTTTGTCACGTGGCTCACGTAGGAAGCTTGGTTTTTTTTTAGCGCTTGAGGCAGGATTACGGTGGCGCACGAAATTAAGACCTCTTCAATAACAATTTAAGACTTCAACACAATAATTCGGCAAATTTAAGACTTTTTTTAGCCCTAAAATCGAGATTTTGAAATTTTAGACTTTTAAAGACCTTTTAAGACCCCGCGGAAACCCTGGTCTAATTGTCACGCTGGGATTTGGACTGACCCCTCTCTGTTACATCTGAGGCTACTTGGTGTCGCGCTCCTGTCACGTGGCTCCCGGGTGGGTGTCCCTTTGCCCGCGGGCATGTTGGGGGCCCTTGCTGTCACTTTCGGGGGTTGGGCGCTTGGGCGTGGGTCGGCTCGGCCTGGTGGCTGCCTGGTGGAGCTCGGGTCCTTTGGTCCTATCGGGTCTGGGCCTGAGGGGTGGGCGTCCCCGGTGCGGCGGGCTCCGGCGGGGGCCGGTGGGTTTGTCGCTGTTGGCCCGGCGGGGGTCATTGTGTGTAGTCGCTGGTGGAGCTTGTCCAGTTCTTCCCCTTGGTCGGATCTGGGGAGTGGGTGAGTGGCTCGTCCTGTTCGGGTGGACCTGGGGACTCTGGGCTCGGGGTCCTTCTTGGGGTCTTAGGCTTTGATTGCCCCTTCGTCTGCCTCGGGCCTTGGGGGGGCGGATCTCTGATGCTTCACGGTCGCTACTGAATGTTCTATTGGAGGAACCTTATTCACTTATGCATGCTCACAGCCACACACAAATGGATGCAGGGATGTATATGTAGATATCATATGCAGATATATAGATGGATATGTGATATGAATGTATATGTATGTATACTGTATTTATATTTGTAGGTATGGGTATGTTTATTTATGGAAATCTACTGCAAGGTCATGAATATTATTAGTCTTTATGCATGTGTGTTTCGTTGCTGTGTTCTGTCATGTGCTTTGCAGGATTGCGGACGGAGGTTGGGTGTGTTTGCTTTGTGCTTTTTTTGTGGATAATTGTTGTGTTTTGTAGTCTTTCTTTCTATCTTTCCTTTCGCTCTATAAAAAAAATTCATATCTGTGTGAGAGGATGGCTGTAAGGTGAGAAGGGAGGCCATCTATAAAAGGGGGAAAAAACAATTCATATTGGTGTGAGAGGATGGCTGTAAGGTGAGAAGGGAGGCCATCTATAAAAGGGGAAAAAAACAAACAAAGGAAAATACCTAAACAATTATTTGTTAGCTCGAAATTATAGCAGAGGTGTGTTTCTGTCTATCATTTTCTTAATAAATGCACCTTAATGGTTACATCGGCTTTATTTAAAAAAAAGTTTTGCTGCCTGTGTCCTCCGTGATCGCTTAGTGGTGAGAAACAGGATGGAACACGGCTCGTTTCGCCAACATTTAACAAGGAAAATACCTAAACAATTATTTGTTAGCTCGAAATTATAGCAGAGGTGTGTTTCTGTCTATCGTTTTCTTAATAAATGCACTTTAATGGTTGAATTAGCTGCATTTCGCCGCCGTGGTGCAGCTGGATTGACCGTTCCAAGCAGAGAGGTGAGGAGGGTATGGCAGGCCGATTGAGTCATTAATAGCTGGTGAAGATTCTCAGTCATCCAGGACATGGTGGATTCTAAAAAGTGCAAGAAAAAAACAATAAAGTATAAAGTATAGTTAACTTTACTAAATGTATTTTTATTATTTTGTATTTTATATTTCAATTTGTCACTGATCATGTTTGAACTGTATTTGTTTGTTAAGAGTCCTTGGGTGTCTTGAAAGGCACTTTTAAATAAAATGATGATGATTATTATTATTATAATAAATAGTATAATAAATAAAGTCCTGGGGCCTCATGTACAAAGACTTGCGTGGACTTCTTACTGAAACGTGACATACGGTCAAATCCAGAAAACGGCGTACGCACAAAAAAATCCAGATGTATCAAACTGTGCGTACGCCGGAATCCACGCACATTGCTTTTGTACATCACAACCAACGTGGAATTGAGCGCACATGAGAGAGTGGCCGACTCCACCTTTGACACGCCTCCATATAAATATGCAAATTCATTTAAATATGCCCTGCACCAGAGGAATGTCGTCTTTGCTCTATTGCAAATCATGTCGAAACGTGGAAAAAAGAGGAACTTCACGGACTGTGAACTGGAGACACTTCTGAGTGAGGTAGAGGCACGGAAAAAAGTTTTGTTTGGCACGCTGTCCTCTGGCGTTACAGCTAAGCGCAAAAGGCGTGAGTGGGACAGCCTGTGTGAAGCTGTAAATGCTGTGGGGTCAGAGCAGCGAACACCGGCAGAACTAAAAAAAGTGGTCAGATATTAAGGTGGATGTGAAACGGAGGACAGCTGCCCATCGCCAGAGTGTGACGAAAACAGGCGGGGGGACAGGAGATGACGACATCACTCCATTTGACCAGAGGGTTGCCAGTATTGTGGGTGACACGGCCCTCACAGGTGTAGTGGCTCCGCATGTGGGGGATTCGGATTGTACACAAAGTAAGTAAATAAGTCAGTGTTAATTCTAAATGCTATAAAATATCTTGTTTTCATACTGGTGACTATAAGAATGAAAAGTCTTCAGTCATGGGATTTATTTATATATTTTCTTTACATGTACAGTATGTGAATTTTATGAGGATGTTTATGAGTGAATGTCTAAAGTGTATAATAAGGTATTTTCCTTGTTAAATGTTGGCGAAACGAGCCGTGCTCCATCCCGTTTCTCACCACTAAGCGATCACGGAGGACACAGGCAGCGAAACCTTTTTTTTTAAATAAAGCCGATTTAACCATTAAGGTGCATTTATTAAGACAACGTTAGACTGAGACACACCGTTGCTATAATTTCAAGCTAACAAACAATTGTTTAGGTACATTTCTTGTTAAATGACGGAGGATAAAGCCGCGCTCCTTTCCTGTTTCTTTTTACAGACATGATAAGCCTCGCCCAGCTGTAGGTGCGAGCGCATACTGACTGACGATATGACGTCATTGTTTTAGCTAAGGTCCTACTCGGAACATAAAATTAGAAAAGATAAATAAATTCACAGACCTTTTTTTAGACGACAGAACGAGAAAAATATAGTTGTGTAGGTTTTAAAAAATTTAAAACCTCGTCAGATGACGTTTATTACTTTTTAATACTTTTTAATGGCCTTAATTTGTGTCATTTTCATTTACTACCTTTTAATACCTTTTACAACCCCGCGGATACCCTGTGAATGTGTGACTCTCAAAGGTTTACACTAAGTGGACAGATGTTTTTTTTTTTAAACAAAAAAAGCCCTATTGGTCATGGACAATATGAGAGCCCACATCACGCCGTCTTTCAAAGACAAAATAAAAGCGTGCAATTCCATCACTGCCATAATCCCGGGTGGACTAACAACGGTTCTGCAGCCGCTGGACATATTGATGAACAGGAGCTTCAAAGCAGCTTTGCGCCGCTTATGGGAACAGTGGATGGTTGATGGAGACCACAGCTTTACAGCTACAGGCCGTATGCGCCACGCCACCTTCCTGCAGTTATACACTGGATCGAAACGTGGAAAAAAGAGGAACTTCACGGACTGTGAACCGGAGACACTTCTGAACCTCTGTTTCACAAAAAAACATCCAGGCCGGGTTCAAAAAAGCTGGCATCATTCCACAGTCAGCTGGAGCGGCTGGCGCAGAGGAGCCAGACAGCGGGGAGGAGGGGGAAGAGGGTGCATTGAGTACCGGTAAACTGCCTCGTTCGCTGGCTGAACTGTTTGCCAGCGACACGGAGGACGAGGAATTCAATGGTTTCGAATAAAAACCATAAAATAAATATCTGTTTCTGTCATCTTTATGGGCGGGTGAGCGTGTATTAATTTTAAAGCCGCTTTATTTAGAGTCAGAGTCAGAGAGAATTTATTGTCATTTGCACCGCATGTAGTACATGTGTTGAAAACGAGATTATGTACACAGGGTCCCAGTTACATCCAACAACAAATGCAAGAGAAAAACAATAATAACATCTAGGATTAACTAAGAGAGACATCAGCTAGTAATACACTAAGCCCTAATGTAGTAGAAAAACATCATTATAAACAGCAGCACGAACATGAGCAGATGGTCACAGATGAACGCAGCAACAAGAAACAGATCAGTATCAGCATGATGTGACATTTTGCAGTGTTTATTCTTATTATTTATTTATTCATGAGTCTGACAGCCTCAGGGTAGAAGCTGTTCCTCAGTCTAGTGGTTCTACATTTGATGCTCCTCAACCTCCGTCCCGAGGGGAGTGGTGCAAAGAGTGAGTGTGCTGGGTGAGTGAGGTCTTTCATGATGCAGGTGGCTCTTTTTCTGCATCTGGAGGTGTAAATGTCTGTGATGGTGGGGAGACTGACTCCCACAGACTTCTGTGCAGCCTTCACCACTCTTTGTAGAGCTTTCCTCTCTGCAACTGTGCAGCCTCCATGCCACACGTTGATGCTGGAGCACAGGACGCTCTCCACTGCACACCTGTAGAACGAGGTGAGGACTGAGCTTCTCAGACCGGCTCGTCTCAGCCGTCTGAGGAAGTAGAGTCTCTGATGACCTTTCTTGATCAGGCTGGTGGTGTTATTGCTCCAGCTGAGGTTATCATTCAAGTGTACACCCAGGTACTTGTAGCTGGAGACCACCTCCACCGCAGATCCACCTATATACAGTGGGGTGTGGGTGTGTTTGTTCCTTCTGAAGTCCACAATCATCTCCTTCGTCTTCTTCACATTCATGTGAAGGTTGTTCTCTTTGCACCAGCTCTCCAGATGTTCCACCTCCTGTCTGTAGCTGGATTCATCATTATCTGTGATGCATCCCACCACAGCTGTATCATCTGCAAACTTAACAATATGACAGCCTGGAAGTGTGGCTGTACAATCATATGTGAGCAGAGTGAACAGAAGAGGGCTCAGCACACATCCTTGAGGAGAGCCAGTGCTGAGGGTGATGGTGGAAGAGGAGAAGTTGTGGATCTTCACGGACTGTGGTCTGTTTGTTAAGAAGTCTAAGACCCAGTTACAAATAGAGGGGCTTAGTCCAAGTGTGGATAGTTTGTCTATCAGAGTTTGGGGGATCATGGTGTTGAAGGCAGATGTGAAGTCCACAAAGAGCAGACGCACGTATGAGTCCTTCTGATCCAGGTGGGTGAGAGCAGTGTGGACCACAGAGGAGATGGCGTCCTCTGTTGATCGGTTCTCACGGTATGCATATTGATGAGGGTCCTCGTTGATGTTGACGGCTGTCTTGATGTGGGACATGACCAGTTTCTCAAAACATTTAGCGACTATCGGGGTGAGGGCCACCGGTCTATAGTCATTCAGACCAGTCACTGTGGAGCTTTTTGGGACTGGGATGATGGTGGCAGTCTTCAGGCAGGTGGGAACTGACTCCAGTGCAAGTGAGGTGGTGAAGATGTCAGCCAGCACCTCACAGAGCTGGTCCGCACATTCCTTCAGAACTTTCCCTGGGATGTTGTCTGGACCCGTAGCTTTATGAGGGTTGATCCTTCTGAGACTACCTCTCACTTCTGCTGCGGTCACTTTGAGGTGCTCCTCGTCTGGTGATGAGGTGAGTCTGGTGCTAGTTGGTCTGTTTGGATCATCAAAACGTGCATAAAACTTATTGAGGGCATCAGGCAGGGATGGGTCCCTGGGGCATTGTTTGCTTTTGCCCTTGTAGTCTGTTAAGCATTTGATGCCCTGCCACATGCTCCGTGGATCATGTGAGGTGAACTGTCCCTCGATCCTCTGTGCATACGCGGCTTTGGCCTTCTTTATGCCATCATCCAGTTCTCTCCTGCACTTTCTCAACTCCTCAGTATCTTTAGACTTGAATGCAGTGTCCCTGGCTGCCAGCAGGGTGCGGACATCCTTATTTAGCCAGGGTTTTTGATTGGGGTAAAATTTAACACACTTTCTTATGGATACATTTTCAGCACATGTACTGATGTTCATTCATTCATTCATTCAACCTTTATTTATACAGGCTAGCCTCGTTGAGTCACGGGGACTCATTTACAAGAGGGACCTGTCTCACTCACACCAAACAACCATCCACTCTCACACTCACACCTAGGGTCAATTTAGAGTCACCAATCAGCCTAACAAGCATGTTTTTTGGTCTGTGGGAGGAAACCGGAGTACCCGGAGGAAACCCACGCATGCACGGGGAGAACATGCAAACTCCACCCAGAAAGGCCCCGGACCGGGATTTGAACCGGCAACCTTCTCGCTGAGAGGCAGCAGCTCTACCAGTTGTGCCACCGTGCTGCCCATATGTAACCCAGGACTGAGGAAGCATAAAGTTCCAGGTCAACTGAACTTCCATTCGTAGCTGCCTCATTTATGTCGTAACCGTCAAAGTGCATTTAATAACAAAAGTTAAACTGAGACACACTCTTACAATAATGTCAGCTAACAAATATATATTTTTAGGTGTTTATCTTGTTAAATTTTTACGAAATGCAGCGCTCGCTGCACAGCGGGTCTGGTCTGTGGCTGCGTGCACAGGTTTTGTTAACGTGGCAGTGAAACTAAACTCAGATTATTTGACCATTTTAATCATTTTATTAACAAAAGTTAAACTGAGACACACTTACAATAATGTCAGCTAACAAATATATATTTTTAGGTGTTTTTCTTGTTTAATTTTAACGAAATGCAGGGTTTCCGCCCGCTACGCGCACACGTATCATCAGACATAGCGAAACAAATTTTTAAATCCAGCTCATTTCACAATTACGTTCATTTATTAAGGAAAAGTTCAGCTCAGACACATATTTGCTATAATTTTTAGCAAACAATTGTTATTAAAGGTGCTATGTGTAACTTTCAGTAGAGCACAGAACTTAGAAATATTTTCAACAGGCAAAGCATTCTGATCCCTCCCCCACAGAGCCATATATGGCTCTGCCCCCCTTGCTCTGCTGAAATTCAAATTCAAGCTCTGTTTTTATTGGCTGATTCAAATTCAAGCTCTGTTTTTATTGGCTGGTTACAAACTCTGTTTTTATTGGCTGGTTAACGGCGGGTCACTCTGTGTTTTTAGTGTTTTTATAAATGCTGATAGAGAAGCAAGGGGACTATAGTTTTTTTCAGAGATTACTTTGTCTAACACCAGTCTGTCAGTAGATAGTGACAGAGTGAAGAAATATGTTAAAAATATATTGTTAGAAAAGTTACAGACTGCACTACAAAGTTACATAGTGCAGCTTTAAGTGTTACTCTTCTTAAAGCCTTGCTGTGTGCTCCTGTGGCAGACATTTTCAGCAGAGCTACGGTAAACACTCGGTCAGACCACATTTCCGGGTTGTCAGCGGTGACGCGTAACGTCAGCGGTGACGTCAGGTGCGCGCACAGGTGACGTATTTATGGATTTTTCCAAATTTTATATATATATATATATACACACATACATATATATATACATACATATACACAT
>JBBPBX010018287.1:0-45796 GCA_038048925.1 Garcialebias charrua | reverse complement strand
TTGCTGCTAATCTGTTTCATGTTGCTGCTGATCTGTTTCATGTTGCTGCTGATCTGTTTCATGTTGCTGCTGATCTGTTTCATGTTGCTGCTGATCTGTTTCATGTTGCTGCTGATCTGTTTCATGTTGCTGCTGATCTGTTTCATGTTGCTGCTGATCTGTTTCATGTTGCTGCTGATCTGTTTCATGTTGCTGCTGATCTGTTTCATGTTGCTGCTGATCTGTTTCATGTTGCTGCTGATCTGTTTCATGTTGCTGCTGATCTGTTTCATGTTGCTGCTGATCTGTTTCATGTTGCTGCTGATCTGTTTCATGTTGCTGCTGATCTGTTTCATGTTGCTGCTGATCTGTTTCATGTTGCTGCTGATCTGTTTCATGTTGCTGCTGATCTGTTTCATGTTGCTGCTGATCTGTTTCATGTTGCTGCTGATCTGTTTCATGTTGCTGCTGATCTGTTTCATGTTGCTGCTGATCTGTTTCATGTTGCTGCTGATCTGTTTCATGTTGCTGCTGATCTGTTTCATGTTGCTGCTGATCTGTTTCATGTTGCTGCTGATCTGTTTCATGTTGCTGCTGATCTGTTTCATGTTGCTGCTGATCTGTTTCATGTTGCTGCTGATCTGTTTCATGTTGCTGCTGATCTGTTTCATGTTGCTGCTGATCTGTTTCATGTTGCTGCTGATCTGTTTCATGTTGCTGCTGATCTGTTTCATGTTGCTGCTGATCTGTTTCATGTTGCTGCTGATCTGTTTCATGTTGCTGCTGATCTGTTTCATGTTGCTGCTGATCTGTTTCATGTTGCTGCTGATCTGTTTCATGTTGCTGCTGATCTGTTTCATGTTGCTGCTGATCTGTTTCATGTTGCTGTGTTCATTCGTGCCCATCTGCTCATACAGACTCATGTTCGTGCTGCTGTTTGGAGTAATGTTTTTCTATGATATTAATGCTTAGTGTATTTTTAGTTGATGTTTTTCTTAGTTCATATCTTAGATGTTATTACTGTTTTTCTTTTACATTTTATTGTTGGATGTAACTGGGACCCTGTGTACATAATCTTGTTTCATCACATGTACCACATGTGGTGCAAATGACAATAAAGATTCTCTGACTCTGACATTGACTCTGATATTGCCCAGCCCTATTAGGCAGGTGCTCACTAATACATATACCGTATTTTCTGGAATATAGGTCTGTCCAATTATTGCCAAAGAATTGGAAAAATCCATATATAGGTCGCACCTGAATATAGGTCGCACCTACGTCAAAATGTGGACCGTGTTTAGCTCTGCTGCAAATGTCTGCCACAGGAGCAAGGCTTTTAAGAAGATTAACACTTAAAAACAATTATTTGTTTGATAAAAATTATAGCAAATATGTGTCTGAGCTGAACTTTTCTTTAATAAATTAATAATTTTAGCAGGATAAACACCTAAAAAATATATTTGTTAGCTGACATAATTGTAAGAGTGTGTCTCACTTTAATTTTTGTTAATCCTGTAAATGATTACAAATCAGATTATTTTATAAAAAGCCATAAATAGGTTGCACTTGAATATAGGTCGCAGGGCATGCAAAAATGATAAAAAGCTGCAACCTATATTCCGGAAAATACGGTAGATGTCCCTCTTGGCCATCAGCAAATGCTGGCAGGTATGATGGGAGCTTTAGATATTCTGTTTTATATTCATTATATTGTTGTTACCAGTTTGAATCTGGTTACTAATTTAGTTTATTGTGTGAGTGCATGTAAACTGGCAGTGAGATTTAGAAAATGAAGTGGGGTGCCACCTAAATTCATGCCTAGGGTGCCAAATTGGCTAGGGCCACTGGTCCTTACTGATTGGCTATGTTGGTGTTTTAGTTTCTGATGTTATACTGTATAATTAATTATTTGGAACAATTGCCATATGCAAGTACAGTAAATTATAATATACCTTACCATCCTCTTTGAATGTGACTCCGCCCACCACCTAAGATGTTAAAGGGGACCAAATGTAGGATATATAATTTTTTGTGGTTTATCTGTGGGCTATTCAGACCATTTTCAGTCAATTTTATACACAAAATAATGCTTGGATAATAAAATATCCCCTTTCTAATTCTGCCAAATTTCACTTCCGTTCTAAACGACCGGTTTATGAATAATGAGGTCTGAAAGCCACGCCCTACAAAGACCTATTTACATTAACTACGCCCTCTGTAACAGCCAGTATCTCTAATATGTTGTTATTTTAAAATTAGCTCTTTTTTATTACTCATTTGACTTACTGTTAGTGCTAGTAGCTTAAGATAACTTACCAAAAGCCCTCTGCGCGCGCCGCCATTTGCAGCTCCTTTTTTTAGCATTAGCCCACCTTCGAGGCTAATGATAGCTTTTCCTCCTCCGAGCGGGCAGTGCTCCGCTCGTTGCATGCGGCGCTTTTGGGAGCTGCTTCAGTCCACACACAAAGTTCACAGAATGTCTCCAGTTAATTTATCCGCATGAGGCAACCTTTGACCGGACCCCCGGACCTCAAAAGTCAGTAGCTCCCAACAACTCCCGCACGCAAATGGTGTCTTCGCCGGCAGTCTGCAAAACAAAAAGCTTAAAAAAATAAAAAAAGAGATGCCGCGACCGGGAGGCGAACCCGTGTCCTTCGGATTACGAGTCCGGTTCACTACCTCTTGGCCAACCGGGTAGTCATGCAAAAAGCAGTCTTTCATCGTATAAGAAATAATCACAACCACTTACATTTAGAACGCTGAAGTTTTGATTAGATTTTGATGAAGTGAAAGGTATTCTTAAAATAAATAAGTTGCTAATCTGAAAATATATCGATCAGTGGTGCTTGATGGTACAGACTGTCGCCCCGCGAAGAGAGTGTGTGTCACGTGCACAGTTTTCTGCCGGCTGAGCGTTGGGAGCGATATTACACTAAAAATTGAACTAAAACGTAAAAATAACAATTATAAAGTATTATTATGTCGATGTATATATCTAGTCTCACCCCGATTTCTCCGAAACAAAAGGCTTTAAAAAAAAAGGGGGAAAAAAAAAGATGCCGTAAACAAGATGCGATCTCCGCTCTCCTGCGTGGCGCTCAAGTGTCATAACCGCTCAACCAAACTGACTGTTGTGAAAAAGTAGTCCTTCATCATATAAGAAACAAGTCCAAACCGGGAGAGTGTGTGTGCACAGTTTCAACGAGATAGAGTTCATTCAAACAAGGTAATAAAACATTCTGGTTTTACTCGAGATGTGCTGCATGGCTGGAGCAGGGCAAACCCCTAGCCCCCCGGGGGCTAAATAAATGAATAAATGACCGCCAGGTCAGCTCCTAAACCGCTAGGCAACCGTGACATCTTTTATACTCAAGTGGGTGGAGCATCACCAGGGGTTGCTAGGTGAGGGGCTGGACTCAGGTTTGAGGTGATTGGCTACGGTTTGTGACATCACAAACCGCAGGAAGTGTGAAACGGAGCGTTTTTAATCACAGACAAATAAATCTACTTAGAGTAAATAAACCACTGGGTGCATTTTTTTGGCACAAGGACTGTTTTTTTATGAAGTAAATACCCAAAGTTTAGTAAAAAAACATTAAAAAGTGAATTTTGCATGTGTGGTCCCCTTTAAGTTTGGTGTGACTGAAAGATCTCCAGGAATGTCAGGATTTCTCAGGAAAAAATCATGGAAAATGCAGGGAATTGTGTTTTCATAAAATGCTGGGAACCCTGACTTTGAACTCTTTTCTTAGATTTTATTTTTCAACTCTAACTGGGACGTTATCTTTTTTTTGTATTTCTTTCAAAATGCTAACTTTATTATTTCTGCCACATGAAAATGTCTGTACATCGATTTTTCTGTAGGAGCAGCTCTTAATCCAGATTGAGTCGATGAGGGCAGAAAATGAGGAGGACAGGAGTAGGAGTAACTTGCTGCATGGGTAAGCTGCTGACTAATAGCTTTGACTTGTTTTTGAGAAGTTGTTGAGATTCTAGAATTGCGCCACTCAAGGTTGCTGCATGTTGGAGTAGTTCTGTTACTTTCATTCTGAGATATTGCTTTTTTTTG
This sequence comes from Garcialebias charrua, assembly GCA_038048925.1. Lineage (NCBI taxonomy): Eukaryota > Metazoa > Chordata > Actinopteri > Cyprinodontiformes > Rivulidae > Garcialebias > Garcialebias charrua. The sequence continues at coordinate 41,745 of JBBPBX010018287.1, read as the reverse complement.
GATCAAAGTCTTTTTTATTATTTTTTACGTAAACCACACACACACACACACACACACACACACACACACACACACACACACGCTCACGGGGTCTGATTTGCGCTCGCGCGGGTCTCATTTGTTCTCTCGAGGGTGTGTATTTGCTCTCCCCACTAATGACAGCGTTAAAACTCCCTCTCCCTGTCCCTCGATCAACGCGCGCACACAAACACACACACACACAGGTTGGTTAATGGGGTTTAGCGGTACGTAGTCTGGCCTGCTATGACACATAAACCAACACACACACACACACTGCAACATGCTGCATCGCTGTTCATTCAAGACTCCCATCTGAAAACTATGCCATTATCTGGGCCAGGAGGGAGGATCTTTGCAATGCTCACGTTAGCTGGCTAGACTCTGTGGCATTTTTAGCCATTGTGCTGACATGAAATAAGGAAAAACAACCGTCCGTCACCTCTTTCATACTGAAGTGGGTGGAGCATCACCAGGGGTTGCTAGGTGACGGGGCGGGACAAAGGTTTGGGTTGTGGGTTGTGGCTGCGGTTTGTGACGTCACAAACCGCAGGAAGTGAGAAACGAAGCGCTTCTATCAAAGATAAATAAATATACTTAGAGTAAATAAACCACTGGGTGCATTTTTTTGGCCCTAGCAGTTTTTTTATGAAGTACATACCCAAAGTTGAGTTAAAAAAACATTAAAAAGTGAATTTTGAATATGTGGTCCCCTTTAATAATTATTCAATTTTAACTGAAAATGAGTAAAGAATAAAAAAAAAAATCTTCACCATCGTAGTGAGAAAATGGTCACCGGAAGCTGAAGAAGCCCTGCAGTGTTGTTTTGAGGCTACAGACTGGGATGCACTGTGCCAACCACATGGAGAGGACATCAATACCATGACTGAGTGTGTGACCGACTCTATAAACTTATGTGTAAACAACACCATCCCCACCAGAACAGTGAGATGCTTCCCCAGTAACAAACCCTGGATCACCACTGACCTGAAGGAACAGCTAAACCAGAAAAAAGAGCCTTCAGGGAGGGAGACAGGGAATTATTGAGGAGTACACAGAAGCAACTAAAAGTCAAGATACGAAACAGCAAGGAGGTGTACAAGAAGAAGCTGGAGAGAAGCTGCAGCAGAACAATATCAGAGGTGTGGTCAGGGATGAAAAAGATCACAGGCTTCAAGCAGAAGGAGGATCAGAAGGCTGGAAGCCTGGACAGAGCCAATGAACTGAACACGTTCTTCAATAGGTTCAGTTCAGGAACAAGCTTAGCATCCTTCTCTCTTGCCCACAGCCAAACATACCACCCTCCTTTGACCCAAGGCTGTCCTGTCACACCTCAAATATTGTATCTACCACTTCAGTCATGGACCCTTCTTCTACATGTTGGTCTTCAACCAAATCATTAGATGCTGATACCCCCTTTGCCTCCCCCCTCTGCGTCTCCAGTAGTCAGGTGAGGAAGCAGCTGGAGAGACTGAACTGGAATAAGGCTGCAGGTCCAGATGGTGTCAGTCCCAGAGTCCTGAAGGTCCGTAAAGAGCAGCTCTGTAGGGTTCTGCAGCACCTCTTCAACCTTATACTGACCCAGGAGAAGATTCCAGTGTTGTGGAAAACCTCCTGCCTTGTTCCAGTACCAAAGAAAACTCACCCATCAGTCCTCAATGACTATAGACCTGTTGCCCTGACATTCCACATCATGAAGGTCCTAGAGAGACTTCTGTCATCTGCAGAAATATTCAGATGACTCTGCAGTGGTCGGGTGTATCAGAGATGGACAAGAAGTTGAGTACAGGGAACTGGTGGACCGCTTTGTGGCACAGTGTGGAAACAATCATCTCATCTTGAATGTGAACAAAACAAGGAGATGATTGTAGATTTCAGGAGAAACAGGAACAGGTCCAACACTATTTCCATCATGGGAGAAGAAGTGGAGGTGGTGGAGAAGTATAAATACCTTGGGGTTCACCTGGACAACAAACTGGTCTGGAGACACAACAGTGAAGCGTCTACAAGAAGGAACAGAGCAGACTGTACTTCTTGAGGAAGCTGAAGTTGTTCAGTGTTTGCAGCAAGATGCTGCATATCTTCTACAAGTCTGTTGTAGAGAGCGCAGTCTCTTCTGCCATCATCTGCTGGGGCAGCAGCAACAGAGCAAGTGACTTCAAAAAGATCAACAAGCTCATAAAGAAGGCTGGCTCAGTTCTGGGGACTCCTCTAGAACCTTTGGAGATGACTGTACAAAGAAGGATTCTTCATCAAATGAAGAACATTACTGTATAGACAACCCTCAGCATCCTCTTCATCAGACTGTCATACAACAACAGAGTGTCTTCAGTCAGAGGCTTCTTCAGATCCGCTGTAAGACAGATCACTACAGGAGATCCTTCCTGCCCACAGCCATCAGCATCTAGAACAACTCTTTAATGAAACCAGGATGACGAGTTACAACATTTAATTTCTCTCTGCGATTAAAAAAGTATTTTTGAATTGAATTTTAAATGTGCCAGTCTAAAGGTGGACATATTGTGGTATTGTTATTCCTCCATCTGTTCGTATGTGAAATTTCTTTTGTCCTGCCATAATTTTTGATTCATTCAAGATAATATAATGAACCTTCATAAGCATATGCATCATTAGGAGTGTTTGCATACACTTTTCATCACTCCAGCTTAGAGGTCATGGTCATAAATCAAGGTCAAAGTTAAATTTAGATGCTGCATTACTGTATAATAATTTGTTGCCGAATGTATAATGTGCCATATTTGTTTTTTTCTATTGTTTTTATTTTTTCTATTGTCGGATTGTTTTTTTTTTATCCAGATGCTCTCAGTTGGGCAGCACTCCAGATTTTAGATATCCAGTCTCAGCTTCCTCCATGATGGACACAAACTCAGACCATTACAGTGGTGCCCTCGTCCTCAGACGGCCTCAGAAAGGGCGCGCGGCAGCAATCCGGGATGAGCCATCTAAGGTGAGCATTTAGTTCATTACTTTGTGCTGTTTTAGCCCTTAATCTAGCAAAATGTTCAGCTCGATCAGGAGTAGACTATGACTTTAGTTCTTGTTTTTACTTTTATATTATCCATCCATTATCTTTTACTCACTTCTTCCATTTTGGGTCACGGGTGTGGCTGGTGCCCATGTCCAGCAATCACTGTGCGAGGGGTGGGGGACACCCTGGACAGGTCTCCAGTCCATCACAGGGACACATAGAGACAAACAAGATAAACAACCATTCACTCTCTCACTCACACCTAGTCACCAATCAGCCTAACATGCATGTTTTTGGTCTGTGGGAGGAAACCGGAGTACCCGGAGAAAACCCACGCATGCGCGATGAGAACATGCAAACTCCACCCAGAAAGGCCCCCGGACCGGGATTTGAACCGGCACCCTTCTCGTTGAGAGGCAGCAGCTCTGCAAGTTGCGCCACGTGCTGCCCCTTTTGTATTACTGTATTTTCCGCCGTACACGTCGCACCGCCGTATTAGTCGCATCAGTCCAATTATGTCCAATAATGTGCAAAAATCCATGAACATGTTGCACCGCCGTATATGTCGCATCTATTATGTGTCACCGTTGACGCGTCGCGTATGTTATGCGTCACCGCTGACAACCCGGAAATGTGGGTCGGTGTTTTGCCAAAAAGGGATTGGCTGCCAAATGGCCACAGGAGCGTGCACGGAGGGACTTCAGCAAGGTTAACACGAGCCAGATGAACAACGTGGGACCAGTATCCAGGATGAAAACAGAGCAGAGTCCAGTTCATTAATGCAGTTTACAGTTCGGTTAACTTGTTTTTAATAGTGTGCTCAGTTTAATTATCGGTGTTGGTATGACATACAGTTTGTGGTGTTGAAGAAAGAAAAAAAAAATAAACCTGATGCTTTCATTTTCAACTTTAATAACCATACCATACCATTTTATTTATAAAGCACTTTAAACAGGAACAAGTCCAAACCAAAGTGCTGAACAAACAAACAGGCAACTCAGACAATGAAGTACAACACGAAAAACATAAAAACACTGCAGACCATAAATAAAACGATGAAATACAAATCAGCTGGTGTTGAAAGCAACAGAATAGTAGTGAGTTTTTAACCAGGATTTGAAAACCGAGAGGGAGGGGCTTGTTTGATGAGCAGCGGTAACTCGTTCCAGAGTCTTGGGCCTGCTACAGAGAAGGCCTTGTCTCCTCTGCGCTTAAGACGAGTTACTGGAACTCTTAAAAGTACCCGGTCCTCTGACCTCAAAGCACGTGGAGGGACATATGGGTGTATCAGATCTGAGAGATAGGCGGGGACGAGACTGTTCAGTGATTTGTAGACATACATGATAATTTTGAACTGGATTTGAAGATGAACCGGTAGCCAGTGCAGGGAGGCCAAGCATGCAGCATGTTTTGCATCGTTTTAAATAATATAACTTTTGAGTCCAGATAGCTTCATTTAGCTCGGATAACTTCATTATGTATCTCCCACACTAACATGAATACTATTTATTATTGTTAAACTGTTACAGGTAGTCCCCGACTTACGAGCGAGTTCCGTTCCTGCGAGTTGCTTGTAACACGAAAATTCATAAGTTGGAACACGAAGCACGTGTTCTCGTAAGTCCGGATTTTCGCTCGTAAGTTGGAACATTTATGCTAGCGCTACTACGAACACTCGTTTTTCATCAAAAACGTTCATATTAGTTCATAAACATGGTCGGAAACGTGTTTCCAAACGGTTAGCTAACACACTTTCATCTAAAAACACAAAAAAGTGCTGTATTTTTTACAAATTTACTTCTCTTTCGCCAGCTCGTAAGTCCGGGACCTCGTATGTAAGAGCGCTCGTAAGTCGGGGACTACCTGTATTATTTACTGTTATTTGCACATTTTCTATGTTATAGTGCAGAACGACGTGTTAAATATTGTCCTGTCTCGTTCTATGGTAAATGGTAAATGGAGCTTACTTATATAGCGCTTTCCAGCCCTCGATGAGGAGCCCCAAAGCGCTTCACAATACCAACCATCCACCCATTCATTCACACATTCATAACCGGTAGTGGCAGACTGCCATGCAAGGCGCCATCCAGTCCTACCGGGAGCAACTCTGGGTTAAGTGTCTTGCCCAAGGACACAACAACACATGGTGTGGGGAACCGGGATTCGAACCTCCAACCTTCCGATCGGGGGACGACTGCCATTACCACTATGCCACGGCCGCCCTGTCACTATAAATAGTGATATTAGAACTGGATCTGACGTCTCTTCCAACCTAGATGTTGGTCATAGCAGCTACATTCAGGTGTAGATAAATTAAATGTGAAATTAAAAATATATTCCATCAGTCGTAGTTCAGTAATCTGCGTGTGTCCACCGCCATTGTTGTTGATAGAAATATGCCATCTGTCCGCGCATGCGTGGACTCTAAGCTAAATGTGAATCCAGACAAGAAATAGACCTGCGCAGCTATGTTTCTGAGACAATAACATATTCTCCATTAGAACATTTGACCCAGACTCACAGCTGGTCCATCTTAGGTCATAGGCTTCTGGCATTAATTTGTAAGAATCCCATACTATTGCAGGTGCAGAAATCATCATAGGATAAGTCACTATTCACCAATGGAGTATTGGGGAGGGTTGAGTTATTGCACTGGTCTAGGTGAGCAGGAGCACTCCCAGAAGCTGATGGGCCTGTGTTAACATGAACGTTCCCGGAAATTACCAAAAGCAACAAAATGAGAAAACAACTTAGAATGAAGGAGTTTCTAAAACCCAGGTTTCCCAAAAACAACACGATGTAAATACAGCAGCAAGATATCCTGATGCATGCTCAAAAATCTAGGTAGAAAAATCTAAAAACAGTTAAGTCAGGTCTTCTGGATGTTCAAAAAAATAAATCAAACAAAAAATAATAATCTAGAAACGTTTCGTCTTTCATCCGAAATACTTCTTCAGTCTGAGGAGATGTATTCAGCTCAGTCTTATACAGGTGACCCCCGATTTACGAACGAGTTAGGGACCTAAGAACGGTTCGCAGCTCGATCCGTTCGTAGGTAGGGGGTGAAAATTATATTTAAAAAAATATTCATTCATTCATTCATTCAACCTTTATTTATCATGCTAACGGAGCGCGCACACACATTTAAGCATGTACAGTAGTGTACTGTAATGTTAAACATTGCTATTCACATTTACAGAATAAATAAAAATATATTTTCTTACTTTGAGATGGTCAAAGCCGACATAGGTTGCCATGCGTTGATTGTTTTCGGGCCAAGCAGCGCGGGGGCCGGCAAGCCACCGCAGCTGCTCCAGACCTGTGTTAGCTAGCTGGCTAGCTTCTGCTAGCCAAGCCATGAGCTAGTGTTGGAGCGGCGGCGCGATCAATCTGCAGCTGCTGCTCCAGCCGCTGCTCCAGCCTGAGACGTCCACAGAGCTATTCCAGCTAGTAATTAATCCATATGATGCGATCCTGGTCACCAGTGTTCAAAAGGCCGGCTCCCGTGTTAGCTCCAGTGTTAGCTCTGGAGCTAGCCAGGCCGGAGGTGTAGCCAGGCCGGCCGGAGGTGTTCGCACGGCGGCCTGGCACGATCGGCGATAAATCCGCTGCTGCCTGAGACATCCACAAAGTTCACAGAGACGTTTCCAGCTAGTAATTAATCCATATGAAGCCATCCTGGTCACCAGTCTTCGTCCGGCTCTCGGCAGCTAACCTAAGATGGCGTCCGGTGTTCTACATTAATTTGTGACCGGAGACCCCAGTGACTGAACCTAAAATAGCGTCCGGTGTTCTACATTAATTTGTGACCGTGTAAACTGAAGACCTACTTCCTGTTGCCCAAGATTGCTCAAAAATTGCTCAAAAATGATCAGAAATGATCTTTTTTATCATAATTATTATTTATAAAGCCTTTAAAACAACCAGAACATGAAATTAAGAACATTTAAACACAAAAAAAAAAAAAAAAATTTTTTTTTTTTTTTTTTAATACAGTAATTTCATATTTTTATTAAATATGATATGTTCGTAGGTCCCGTGGTTCGCAGGTCGATGGGGTCGTAGGTCGGGGGTCACCTGTACTGTAAATGGCACCTTCTCATAATGGATCAACCAGTTTGCTTTTGACTGCCAAAACTAGCTCTACACATGACTCTGATGGAGATGATCACAGCAACTGAGTCAGCAATCTGCAACAACAAAATTAAAGAGTGTGAAGCAGAACAACTCAGAATCAAGGTTTCAGCCTGCCTCAGCAATGCCAAACCACCACCTAGGGATGCAGTCACCACTCTAGGCATGGAAAAAAACATATTCATTCTCTCAGCAGACAAAGGAAGATGCACAGTGATTATGAACCAGAAAGCCTATCATGAGAAAGTTATGACACTCCTTAGTGACTTAACCACTTATGAACTGCAGAAAAGAGATCCAGGAAGTGGTTACAAGAAGAAGTTGATAGATTGTCTGAAAATTTTGGAGCAGGACAAGGCTATTGACAATATTCTGTACCACAGACTGTACCCAGGGGAGGCCACACCTAGTCTATGGTTTACCCAAAATCCACAAACAAGGTGTAAGACCAATTGTTAGCATGATTAACTTGGTCACTTACAATGTTTCCAAATACCTGGTGTCTGTACTAAACCCTTTAGTTGGCAGCTCAGAACACCACATACAGAACACCATGGACTTTGTGGATAAGGTGAGGGATGTCATCATGGAGACTGATGAAACAATGGTCTCTTTTGATGTCACATCACTCTTTACGTGCATTCCTGTTGATGAAGCAGTAGAGGTGGTCTGTTTAAGGTTAAAATCAGACACCACTCTGAGCAACAGGACCACACTTTCCACAGAGCAACTGTGTCAACTCTTGAAACTGTGCCTGCAGTCAACCTACTTCACATATGGGGAGCAATATTACAGGTACAGGCAGAAACATGGGTGTGCTATGGGGTCTCCAGTTTCATCATCAGCTTTATTTATAAAGCGCTTTAACACAGCCACAGCTGAAACAAAGTGCTGAACATCAGTTACAAACAAGATAAAAGAAAGCATAAAAACAGAGCTACAAAAACAACACACAGTGAACTAAAAACTCAATTTAGAATACAATAAAATGACAAGTTAAACAGATAAAATCAATACCAATAAAAATGAGGTTAAAATCAGGCGCCACTCTGTTTCTCCTATTGTTGCCAACCTGAACATGGAGGAGGTAGAAAAGAGAGCCTTGACGTCCTTTTCAGGGAGACCACCAAGTCATTGGTTCAGGTATGTTGACGACACCTGGGTTAAAATTAAATCTCAGGAAGTCCAACATTTCACTGATCACATCAACTCTGTGGATAAATATATCAAGTTCACACGAGAAGATGTAAAAAATGGCAGGTTGGCTTTCTTGGACTGTGAGGTCTCAGTTTCTGATAGAGGAAATTTGCAAACTGAGGTGTACCGCAAACCCACACACACAGACCAGTATTTACAGTTTGACTCCCATCACCCTCTGGAGCACAAGTTAGGAGTCATCAGGACTCTGTACCACAGAGCAGACAGCGTCCCCACTAACTCAGCAGCCAGACAGAAGGAGAAATCACACACAAAACAGGCTCTAGAGCTGAAAGCAGAGAAGAAACCCAAACAGGACTCCAGCCAGCCATCAGGTGAAAAGAAGGAACCCAGACCCAGACCCGTGGTCATTCCATATGTTACGGGAGTTTCAGAGAAACTGAGACGTTTATTTTCTAAACACAACGTCCCAGTGGCTTTTAAACCCCAAAATACATTACGGCAAAGACTGGTTCATCCCAAAGATCCAGTCCCCCGGCACAAACAGAGTAATATTGTGTATAGCGTTGGGCATCGTTGAATTTGAGCGATTCCGGTTCCGATTCTTCATTTCTATTCTGATTCCTTTCTATTCCCGATTTCTATTCTTTTTGTAGGTGGGGTAAAAAAAAAGACATGTCAATCCAATTCAGTTCAGTTTATTTATACTGTATAGCGCCAAGTCACAACAGAAGTCGTCTCAGGGCACTGAACAGAAACAATCAAATGTAAAAATAATAAGTTAACAGAAACTTTCATATAAAAATAATAAGTTAACATTATTTATCTGAGGAGACTGCTTTGAGTTTAAATCCATCATGTTATAAATGAACTACAGTAGTTAGCCAGAGTTCTTTCAGGATGAAATAATTTGAACTTCTATTTGAATTTTAATGCTATGAATTTTTTCCTTTTTGTTAAATTTACTATGAATTTCTCACAGGGCTAGTTTCAACCAGTATATAAACTTCAATATGTTATGAGTTTTCTTTTTGCAAGGGTACACTTTTACAAGAGAGCTTTACGTTTGAAAACCTCATGGAAACACATTTCCACATGTCCAGTGTCTGATGCTGCAGTCATGTTACTGAGCTCTCACTGATGGGCTAACCTGCTGCAGAATATCAAACAAAATTATTATTATTATAATAAAAAAGAGCAACTTATAGAATCCAGTCCAGGTTAGCAGCATGTACTGTACAGTATAAAATCAGAAACTGTTCTTGTTGAGGAAAATGATCATATCTGCTTCTCAGGCAGTATGTGTGAGTGTTCTGGACAGACAGTGTCTCCTGCAGTGGACAACACGTTTGCTAGGTGTAGAAGAAGCTTGAACACGTAAATATGAGAAAGCAAGATCTGACAGCAAAGGATAAGTCTTGTGTTGGTTCCACCACCAGCAGAAGGGTCCTCAGACAGAACGGCTGGTGGAATGTCCTGGTACATCTGCAGCCCTCTCTCCACTTGTTTTTTCATGGACATGGAGTTGTGACATGTTCTGTGCCTCTTCCTCAGCAAAAAGCTCCTCCGGTGGAGACTTTCTGGACAGACTGCAGGGAGGTGGTTCCTAAACAAACAGGTTCATCAGTATTATCAGTAAAAAGAGATTATGAAATCATTATTAAGATTGAGAATGTATATCATTTCAGCTACCATACACTTACACTCTCCTCCTCATCCTTCACTCACTCATTCTCAGGCCTTTCCTCAGACTGCATGGTGACCCAATCATCTCCACAGTGTTCCTATGTTGACCACAAAGAACATTACTAGTATTTAGATTTCTGATTTTAATAGCAGAAAGGACAGTTGTGCATGAATGACATTTCACCTGCTCAATCATATTTCTTTGGATCTGCTCCCAGACACATTATCCATCTTCTGTTTTAAGAGCAGAGCAGCTGTTCTCCACCTTATACCAAGAAGATTAACTTATTTGACAAGTGGTCCATTGTAGGTAGTGTGTACTTGGGTTGATGGTTTTCGCCATGTCCCTGCAAACATATAAACAAACATGTCCCTGTTACTGTAACGTTAGCTTAGGATGGACAATTATTAGTTCTTTTGTTGTTGCCTAACTAACCTAAATGTTGGTGATTCCACATCTGAAAAGGGATGCAACCTTTTCAAAACACATGCTGTAACTTTTCTGTGGCACTCTTCATTCAGTTACACCGACGTATTTCTCTTGGACGCTGTAGTGAACAACGTGGAGCCTGAATAACATTATTAATAATAATAATAATAATAATAATGAATTCAATTCATAACGCACTTTTCATTAGTGAAAATCTCAAAGTGCTACAACACATTGAATGCTACACACATTCATACACCGGTAGCGGCAGACTACCATGCAAGGTGCTTTCCAGTCCTACCGGGAGCAACTCGGGGTTAAGTGTCTTGCCCAAGGACACAACGACACATGGTGTGGGGAACCGGGATTCGAACCGCCAACCTTCCGATCGGGGGACGACTGCCATTACCACTACGCCATGGCCGCCCCATTATTAGCCATTTCAGGTTGTTTGTCTAAGAAAAAAATGTAATGCATGGTGTTTGTATTTGAGCTGACCTACCGCTTTAAGTGGAGTATAACTTGTTAGCTGCCTTAATGTTGGTATGAGTCGTAGTTTATCGTTTTATTTACCTGATGTAGCCGGAGAAGAGGCAGGAAGTCCGGCGGAGCATTTTGAAGACGGGCCACTCTGTTACTTCTGAGGGTCTGACCCTGTCCGGAGGAGGAAGCGAAAATAATCCGGCGGAGCGCGTCAAAGACGGGCCCCTTTTTTACTTCTCCACCCTCCTTTGCACGATATAAAATTATTGCAAGTGCTGCACTAAGCTGACTGGTCATTTTATTAAAGTTAAGCCACGCTTTCGACCGCAGTTGCTCACTTTCTGGGCGGCTTCTTCTTTGTTGGTGTTCGGCGGGCGGCTTCAAGTTCCGGTGGCGGACTAGACATCGAAAATATGAATCGAAAATAAATATTTCGAATGATTCCGGGAAAACCGGACAGTTAGTCCCGGTTCCAAACGATTCTCGATCCTCGATGCCCAACCCTAATTGTGTATGCTGTTCAGTGTCAGGAGGGCTGTGATCAGTCTTATATCGGGGAAACTAAACAGCCACTGGCCAAAAGGATGGCCCAGCACAGAAGATCAACATCATCAGGCCAGGACTCTGCGGTCTACACTTGTCTCCTGGCCAGCGGTCACTCTTTAATGTATCAGTCAGTCTGGTCTGTGTAGGATGCTTACATAATTGGTGCTTACATAATTGGATTTATGATGATGGCAGCTTTACTGATCGGCACTGTGAAGCACTGTCCTATTGGAAAAGAAAACTCTGAGGCAGAGTGGAAGTTTGATCTGTGCAGTGACCTCAATAAATCGGCTGCTTTACAAGCTTTGGGACTTGTCAGCGAAGGGGGATTCTACCTGGATGGGGATTAACTGCATGGTTTCAGTGGAAGGATTAAAACATATTGGATATTGGATTTTGATCGTCCAGAACAGACACTCAAGGCTACAGATAAAGTGAACTGTTTGCCTGAAGAAAATTCAACAATAAAACTTATCGCAATGTGACTCCCCAAACAGCCTTGAGGAAGGGCTGATTATCAAATTTCTCCTGGGTCATGAGTTACCAAGGACAACAGCTGCATCTATTGCACCCCGCCTACCCCCCTCTCCGGAGAACTCTCTGTGAGCGCTTATCAGAAACGCTGGCTGGAAACATCAACAGAACTGTGGCTGATCTGAAAAAAGGCTCATGGACTTATCTTACCGCTTGGACCTCAAATGCATATGTAATTTGTCTTGAATGTGCTTGCTGGTAGAGTTTTTTGATGTCTCATGTCGTGTCCTAATAGAACAAGATGTGAAAGATCTTTTTTGTAATACCTATCTATCCTCATGGTTTTCTTCTTTTTCATATCTAAGATTATCATTCTGATAAGGGATGAGATGGCCACGCGGATTCCGCTGCAGCTTCACACACTTAGTCCCCCTTCAGGATGACTGTGCTTACATGTTCACGTTGTACCTGGTGCAATGTCAATAAAGATATTCTGATTCTGATTAAGGGATGAAGATGTTCACATCCTTGATAGAGAAGAACGATTGTTTGAGAGAGGAGTAAAGGAGGCCATCTTTGTGAAAAGAAACCGTCCATCATTAAACAGAGGTGGAGGCCTCTGGGTTCAACTGTCCCCCTCTTACAATGCTGTTATTGCTAGTATCACTCAGCCCTCTGTGAATAGCAAACAACCATCAGGGTGCTAACGATCCATCGTTAGGCTGATGGTCCTCCTTGATCATGTGAGCAGCTGGTTTCGGCTGTCATCAGCCAACTGGTTGATCCACTGTGAGAGGGTGCTATTTATAAGACTGAGCTGAATACAGCATCTCAGACTGAGGAAGTCTTTCGGACGAAAGACGAAACGTTTCTACTTTTTTGTTTTGTTTTTTTGAATGTCCAGAGGACCAGACTTAGCTTTTTTTTTTTTGATTTTTCTACCTGGATTATTGAGCATGCATCAGGGCCATTATCTGTCCTATATGAGCAGGAAAGGAGGGGGTAAGGTAGACGTAGTGTCTCTGAGGACATTTGTCTTTCTTAAGTCTTGGAAGGATGGGCACACCATTTAATTTACTGTATTGAAGTCTGGGGTAAAGCATGTAAAACAATTACAAATCCTATTTTTATGTTACAGAAAAGAGCCATAAGAATTATTACTAGAAAAGATTATAGCCATCCATCAAATACATTGTTTCATCAACTTTGAAAAAATATAAAACGTTCTTAAAAGTTATGAAATCCATCATTTTACAAAGTAAACATCTAAAAAATACACTACCGGTATTTGCATACAAACCGGATTCCAAAAAAGTTGGGACACTAAACAAATTGTGAATAAAAACCGAATACATTGATGTGGAGGTGCCAACATCTAATATTTTATTCAGAATAGAACACAAATCACAGATCAAAATTTTAGACTGAGAGAATGTATCATTTTAAGGGAAAAATATGTTTCAAAATTTCATGGCGTCAACAAATCCTAAAAAATTTGAGACAAGTCCATTTTTACCACTGTGTGGCATCCCCACTTCTTCTTACAAGTTGGGGCGGCCGTGGCGTAGTGGTAATGGCAGTCGTCCCCCGATCGGAAGGTTGGAGGTTCGAATCCCGGTTCCCCACACCATGTGTCGTCGTGTCCCTGGGCAAGACACTTAACCCCGAGTTGCTCCCGGTAGGATTGGAAAGCGCCTTGCTTGGCAGTCTCCCGCTACCGGTGTATGAATGTGTGTATGAATGGGTGGATTGTTAGTTTTGTAAAGCACTTTGGGGCCCCTCATAGGGGGCTGGAAAGCGCTATATAAATAAGCTCCATTTGCCATTTACAACACTCAACAGACGTCTGGGGACAGAGAAGACCAGTTTCTCAAGTTTAGAAATAGGAATGCTCTCCCATTCATGTCTAATACAGGCCTCTAAGGCCCTGTTTACACGGACACGGTTGGGAGAAACTTAGGTTTTTTCGTATATTAATTAGAGGAAAAGAGCAGCGTTGACACGGACGAATTTTGTGTTTACATGCATCCGCAGGAATCCCCCCCCGCCCTCATGAATCTGCTGTAGTTACCATGCTGGGTCATAGATGGTGCTGTGAATTTTATACCTTCACCTAATGCGCATGCGTGCTGCCTCAGTCTGCTTTCCTCTGGGGTTAAAAGTTCAGCTAACAACAACTTAACAAGTTAAAGCTGAATTTTTGATAAGAGTCAAAAGATCTGACCCCAAGCGGGACCTGCTTCATCTAACACGCTCCACACCAGTTGCTGAGTGGACCAGAACCGAGTCGACGATGTCGGACTTTAGTCCGTGATAATCAGCTGATTTACAGCAGGTAAATCAACGTTCTTAATAATGTTTGCTTGTGTTTACTTCGATCACACAACAACCAACTGAGTTTTTATTTTTTACCTGTGAGGTTGAGAAGCTGTCCTTCCACCAGGTGGACCGGTTTGGATGGGACCAGTATCTAAGATGAAAACAGAGCAGTCCATTTCATTAACGTAGTTACAGTTGGGTTAACGTGTTTTTAATAGTGTTCGGTTTAATTCTCAGTGTTTATGTGACATACAGTTTGTGGTGTTGAATAAATAAATAAATAAATAAATACAAAATAAAACTGGTGTCTTCATTTTCAACTTTAAGAACACGCAACATGTTACGCATTGTTTAAATCATGTAACTTGAGTCCAGATAGCTTCATTTAGCTCAGATAACTTTAAATATCTCCCACGCTAACATTAATACAGTACTGTTTATTATTGTTAAACTGTTATTATTTAGCACATTTAATATTGCAACACGGTGGCACAACTGGTAGAGCTGTCTCCTCTCAGCGAGCAGGTCCCCGGTTCAAATCCCGGTCCAGGGGCCTTTCTGGGAGGAGTTTACATGTTCTCTCCGTGCTTCATGGGTTTTCTCCGGGTGCTCCGGTTTCCTTTCACAGTCCAAAAACATGCATGTTAGGCTGATTGGTAACTCTAAATTGACCCTGGGTGTGAGTGAGACAGGTCCCTCTTGTAAATGAGCTCCCGTGGCTCAACGAGGCTAGCCTGTATAAATAAAGGTTGAATGAAAAGAATGAATGAATATGTCTCTTCCAACACTTGTTGGTCACAGCAGCTACATTCAGGTTTAGATGAATTAAATATGAGAATCAAAATATATTCCATCAGTCGTAGTTCAGAAAGCGGTGTGTGTCCGCTGCCAGTGTTGTTGATAGAACTGCTGTCTGTCCGCGCGTGCGTGCTTGCCCGAATGTTCAAACAAAGGCTCAGCGGGAGATATTGATGTTATCAACGGGGGGTCAGCAAAAAACTTCCACTCTGGAAGGTGGATTCAGAAACCTCCGTATTCAAAGAGGGGGGCCAGTGGTGTTGTGTAAATGATCAGCAGAACCGCAGAGAGAAAGGTGCGGTTTCACTCAAAATATGCGCCGTGTAAATGGCCCCTAAATCACGTGAGCAAATGGTTTTGTCTGTCAGCAGCAAACTGGTTGATCCACTATGAGAAGGTGCTATTTATAAGACTGAGCTGAATACAGCATCTCAGACTGAGGAAGTCTTTCGGACGAAAGACGAAACATTTCTACATTTTTTGTTTGTTTTTTGAACGTCCAGAGGACCAGACTTATATTTTTTAGACAGCAGCAAGGTCATTCTAAAAACATAATTCATAGTATTGCTGTGTAAAATCAAACAAAAGTTAGGATACAGTCAGATCATATGGACAGTGAACAGAAGAAGATGAAGAAAGTGACTCTTAATACCAATCTGAAAAAAGATAATTTAAAAAGTATGTCAGGGACATAGGTATTTCCATAGTTCTATACATCCCTGTTATTCTATTAAAGCCATATGAGGAAAGGGAAGGAACATGTTTAAATCTACCAAGAGCAGGCCGTCCCCACTCAATGAGCGACAGAGCAAGAAGGAGAATAGTGAGAGAGACCACCAAAGCCGTTTTCGCATTGGCCAGCCCTCTCCTCGGCTCTCCCCGGCTCCACCCTGCTTCTAACCCGGGTTCGGCGTGTTCGCATTTACCTTTTCCGCCCGTGATCCACCCTTGTTCTGGAACCATCTCCACCGTGGTTCTTATCGGGCCGAGCCCCACGGACCCAGTTTGACGTCATGTACTGCTCACATTTGATTCGTTGTTTGCAGCAGGGGCGGGACTCATTCAAACAACCTCAGCGCGAGGGTTGAATTTCATTCAAATTTAACTACAGAAACCCCTAAAACAATTGTTAGCTGAATTAGTTTTTCTGAGTTAAATTTTTGTTAATAACTGATCACAAATCAGCTTATGTTACAACGTAAATAACAACGAAGCGCGCACCCATTTCCGCCTTTCAGCGCGACTTGAATGTCATTAAAATATAACTAATATTGTCTAACTGTTGCGCGCAGCCAGGGTTTTAAAATATAACTAATAATCTCTAACTCCTTTGCGTAGCTAGAATGTTAAGAGCGGTGATTCCTTCATAAGCAACGTGAACTCCCAAAAAAAACAATCCGCCGCCGTGGCTTAGAGCGTTAATGCTCTTTTATCTTGACCAGACGAAGCGGGTTCGCGTCCCACCTGGGACAAGGTTTTTTTTACGTTTGTCTTTTATTGGAGTAAATAAAAAGGAGTTTTGTTAAGCATTTTACCAAACAAACTCCTTTTTATTTACCAAACAAACTCCTTTTTATTTACTCCAATAAAAGACAAACGTAAAAAAAAAACTTGTCCCAGGTGGGACGCAAACCCGCTTCGTCTGGTCAAGATACAAGAGGATTAACCCTCTAAGCCACGGCGGCGGATTGTTTTTTTTGGGAGTTCACGTTGCTTATGAAGGAATCACCGCTCTTAACATTCTAGCTACGCAAAGGAGTTAGAGATTATTAGTTATATTTTAAAACCCTGGCTGCGCGCAACAGTTAGACAATATTAGTTATATTTTAATGACATTCAAGTCGCGCTGAAAGGCGGAAATGGGTGCGCGCTTCGTGGTTATTTACGTTGTGACATAAGCTGATTTGTGATCAGTTATTAACAAAAATTAAACTCAGAAACACTAATATATATATATATCCAGCTAACAAATTTTTTTTAGCGGAGTCTCCTCTCTTAAAACACGAACACTCCACCCACGTGAAGAGAGCACCCCACCCACTTCCAGAGAACTGCCCACCCACTTCAAGGCGGCTCTGCGGCAAATGCGTAATGAACGCGGGTGACCCAGAGCTGGTTCTGGGCCACCCAGGGACGAGCTGGACTGGGGAGGGCTGGCCAATGCGAAAACGGCTCAAGACACCTGTGACAGCTCTGAAAGATTTACAAGCTTCTGGAGCTGGAATGAGAGCGACTGTGCATAGAACTGTTGCCTGGGTTCTTCAACAGGCCTAAGCTTGATGAGAAACTCTCAAATGGGAAGACACTTGGAAAAAAAACTTGTTTTATCTCAACTAAAGTTTATAATATATTATTACAAATGTATTAATTTTCAGGCAGTCTCATTTTTATATTTCTTTAATCAGTATTACTCTGATGTACATTTCAGAAGTATCTTTTACATATTTTACAGAAGTATCATTACATAATTTTTTGTCAAAAGGCCCATTTTTAATTGACATGACTGATTTTTGGCAATAAAAGCATAAACTAGTAAGGAGATGAATACTTTTTATATGTACTGTAAAACATATTTCAGCCATTTTGTGGAGTCTAGTGTTTTTATAAATGTCTGTTTTTGTGTTGTCCTTTATTACCTTTACACAAACTCAACATTAAAGCTATACTCTGTAGTTTCTGCAGTACCCTGGGACTTAGAAAAATTTCCAGCAGGTGAAATCATTCTGCTCCCTCCCCTCAGAGCCATATATGGCTCTGAGGGGGAGGCTCTGCTGAGATTCAAATTCAAGCTCTGTTTTTATTGGCTGATTCAAATTCAAGCTCTGTTTTTAATTGGCTGGTTACAAACTCTGTTTTTATTGGCTGTCATTGTCCTGGTCACTCTGTGTTTTTAGTGTTTTTATAAATGCTGATAGAGAAGCAAGGGGACTATAGTTTTTTTCAGAGATTACTTTGTCTAACATCAGTTTGTCAGTAGATAGTGACAGAGTGAAGAAATATGTTAAAAATATATTGTTTGAAAAGTTACAGACTACATTACAATCTTACATACCCCAGCTTTAAATACCAATTTAACCAAACATCATTTTTATACATGTGCACATCAATCCAGGTGCAGACTCTGAATGAGCAGGAGTGGGAGCGCATGCAGCAGGCTAACGTGTTAGCTAATGTGGCCCATGCTTTTGAGAGTGATATGGACATCTCAGACCTGGAGGAGGACCGGGAAACTATCTTCAGCTCAGGGGACCTGCTGTCCCCTGCTGGTCAGGCTGATGCACAGACCCTTGCCTTAATGCTGCAGGAGCAGCTGGATGCTATCAACAATGAAATCAGGTACAAGCTGCTGCACAAAAAAATTCAGAGAATAAACACACAGTAGAACTGCACACTAATGGAAAAATGATGACTATAGAACTGGGTTGAAGTTTCCAACAAACATTCTCAAACAAAACTGTCTGCTTTCACACCTTTTCTGTGCTACATTTTGCTGAAGGGCTACAAATATGTACATAAAGACATTTTAAACTTTTCAACAGGCTAAATTCACAGCAGTTCTTGGATCCAAGGTTGTAATAACCAGATACTTTTTCTCTCAGAATTTCTTTTTCCTTCTGAGACATTGGCCCTCATGCACGAAAATGTTCGTATTTTTATCCTAAATTTCTCCTACTTTTGTTCGTACGAAGCGTTCGTACGAACATGCCACGTCAGATCCAACAAAGTCTTCTATCCACAGGAAACGTGTGTAAATGGGTTGCGTAAATATGATGAATCCCACCTGTTCTATCAACCTGCGCGTGCTCGCGTAGAGGTCATTTACATAATTCCCACCCCTCAAAACACCATATAAGGCCACGTTTCCTGCCTTCTGACAGCAGGAAGTGTCCATTCATTCAAAATCAAGAAGTAAGAGGAACTTCACGCGTTCGGAGATCTGCTCTCAGTGGCGCTGTGGCTACCCCCCCACCCCCCCGCAAGTGTCGGATGGTCAAATATCTTTAATTTTACTGTGTTACATTATAGTTTCACTTATTCAGAAGAGTGGCACCGCTACCCCCCACCCCCCCGCAAGTGTCGGATGTGTTTTTCAACAGAAGCATTTTAAATTGTCTCGAAACTACAGTTAACATCATATTAATATTGTAGTGCATATGTTGTGTGTCCCGTGGGTCGTACAGTATCAGAAATCAAGAATAAATGGTTTGATCTGAAAATGGCTTCAAACAAACGTCTCGCCGCAGCACGGACAGGAGGTGGTCAGGAGATGGTGGACAATAAATGCCACGCTGCGCAAGATGCCAACATGTTTTGCAGCACAAGCCCCACATCCTTTCTGTGCGATGTTGGAAACAAAAACCCCTGTTCCTGGACTCAGAGTGCACGTGTGTCGCAGAAAGTGGTCCAGACTGGTGGGTCTGCTGGTCTCACTGATCTAGACGCCTGCCCCCCCCCCGCGCTTCTCCAGCTCGGTTCTTCAGTGCGCGCGGCTCACGGCTCCATCGCCTGCACAACGCGGCGCACGGAGCTGAGGGCGAGGTGATGGAGGCGGAGGAGGGGGGAAGAGGAGGTGGGGGTGGCACACAAGCGCAGGTTCCACTCGGCTCGGAACGGATCGGTACTTTGGGCACTTCTTTTTTATGTGTGGCTGAGAGGGAGATGGAGCAGCGCGCGCTCAGCAGCTTCTCTCATGCGCGCTCCTCCTGGTCATCGCGCAGCCACATTCTGCAGGTTATATTTCGAATCAGATATAATAATCTATTGCTCCGATGGTGTTTGGCACAAGATCAGTCTTAATCCGTACTTGTTCTGCGGCGGTGCATGGGAATTTTATGTACCTGGGTGTTAATATGAGGAGCGGCTTGATGACCAAGGGGAGCGCACGACTCACTGAAGCCTGCGCGACACACCAGACAAATTAAACTTAAAATTATAATTCTAATTCAAACAGAACCTATTGTCAAAAACAATTGTGGTGCGTGACTTTTTTAAACTCAAAATATTTTCTAAATAACGAAATATGAAGTTATTAGTGGAGAAATCCCGTCTGGATGACAGCAGACTGACGCTCCTAAAATATACGACAGGTCCGGACCACTCGTAAATTTTGTTCGTATCTGAGAAAAATCCTAGGATACGAAAACATTGTTGGATGCCACAAATGATCCTAAATCACTCGTACGAACAGTATAAGCACAAATCTGTGCGTACGAACGGTTCGTGCATGAGGGCCATTGTTCTAATCTGAATCAAAGACTTTACTGTACATGAGGATGGAGAATGTCTCTGTCTTATTGTATGTTGTACTAAAATGAAGCCATAAGATCTCAATATCCCAGGAGCTGCTTTATGTTCACCCACACTATTATTGCTTTTGTCTAGATCCAATAACCAATTACAATTAAATATATTAGAAAAACAAATGTTTGAACTTGCAGCAACGAAAAAAGAACTACAGGTAGTCCCCGACTTTCGACAGAGTTCCGTTCCTACGCGGCGTTGTAACTCGAATTTCGACGTAAGTCGGAACGCATTGAACGCGGCGTTGTAAACCCGGATTTTCGACGTAAGATGGAACATGCATTACCACGCGGCGCCACACACCCGTTTTTCGATGTGAGACAAAACAAGCTTACATACTGGTCCATAAACATGTACTGTACAGAACTTTATTTCCAAGCGGTTAGCTAACACAGTACCTTACACATTCATCTAAAAACACATACATGTATAAAGTACTGTACAACTGTACTGTACTGCACAGTACGTTTAATAATTAAAAAATCAGTAAAAAAAACCCCAGTAGTGTACAGTACAGGTACTATATTAAAAAAAGAAATAAAAAATAGAAAAGAAAATGTCCTTACTTTTATTGAAGGGGCGTTGCAGAGGAGGTAGACAGGCTTATTGGGAGCTGCAGAAGGTGCTGGTGATGCTGTTTCAGTTGTGTGAGGAGGGGCCGGTGTGTCCAGAAAGGCAGCTCAGGTGGAGGGTGCTGGTGATGCTGCTGTGCTGATGATGTTGCTGCAGGTGAGTGAGGAGGGGAGGAGGTGTGTCAGGAGAAGCAGATGATGAGGCTGTGGCTGTTGAGTGAAGAGAGACAGGTGGGTGAACAGAGGCAGCTGATGTATAACATAAAAAAAAAAATAATAATAATAAAATTACATTTCCTTACCTTTTATGGAAGGGGCGTTGCAGAGGAGGTAGACAGGCTTATTGGGAGCTGCAGAAGGTGCTGGTGATGCTGTTTCAGTTGTGTGAGGAGGGGCCGGTGTGTCCAGAAAGGCAGCTCAGGTGGAGGGTGCTGGTGATGCTGCTGTGCTGATGATGTTGCTGCAGGTGAGTGAGGAGGGGAGGAGGTGTGTCAGGAGAAGCAGATGATGAGGCTGTGGCTGTTGAGTGAAGAGAGACAGGTGGGTGAACAGAGGCAGCTGATGTATAACATAAAAAAAAAATAATAATAATAAAATTACATTTCCTTACCTTTTATGGAAGGGGCGTTGCAGAGGAGGGAGGCAAGCTTATTGGGAGGGTGATGGTGCAAGTGAATCATGAGAGGCAGCTGCAGCAGAGGTAGAGAGCACAGGATCTGTTGTAGGCCTCTGTACCTTTTTAAAATACTGTTGCATGCTGCTCTGGACTGACTCCATCTTCTCCGCCAAGATCTCCTTGTGGCAAACAAGGCAATCCATGATCCCTCTGGTAACCCTGGAGTACCTCTCCATGTTTGCATCCTCATTCTCAAAACATGCCAACCCTTCCTGTATCAGGGCCAAACCTTTTGCCAAGCCCTGCCTTGTGAACTTCTTCGGCTCTGGGGTTGGTGTTTCTTCCTCTTCCTCTATCTAGGGGTGGGCGATATGGCTCAAAAATTATATCGTGATATTTCAGAGCATTATCACGATAACGATAAATTCGTGATATAACCCAAAAAAAAAAGTATTTATTTGACAATTTTAACTTAACATGTTGCTTTGCAGTATTATATAAAATTTTTAAAAAACAACAAGGGGTAATTTTACTGAAATTACTTTTTTTAGTAAAGTATTCAGTCTCCCAAGTATAAAAAGAAAAAAAATTAAAATGATCTGTTATTTAGATTGTGTTACGACACGGCTCAGCCAGGAGAAGCGGAAGTAACATTAAAAACCCAGATGGAACAAGGTTGAGTAAAAGTAACAATTTAATTGGTCAGTTTAAAATAAAATTTAACATTAGCAAAAGGAGGGGTACTTTAACACAAGTTTCATTCAAAAACAAAAGTTGGTCCTAACTTAAAGAGGAGCCACTTGCTCCCACACACAAAAGTCAGGGTAGGGCTGAAAGGCGTGCAGCTTCAAGCTCGTTAGTGTTTCAGCTTCCTCTTTTCATGCGTGTCATTTCTCTGATTCATTTTTTTAACTGAACTGCCGTGGACCGACTGACAAGACAGCTGAGCTGCACGTGTTTGAGATAACAGCGAGGCTGCAACCGGCAGCGCGCGCAGCACGCGCAGCGGGTTGGAGCGGGGGGAGCGGGGGAGGGGGAGACATTTGAAAGGGAGAAGGGAGACGGGAGAAGCTGCCTGAGACACGAGTTGTTGTTTTTTTTTAGCATTTTAGCCAGCAAATATTGCACGCAGACTAATGGAGGGAGGTGCGCAGTTCTATTTTGTCGGTTTAAGCGCTCAGTTGTTAAGGGGGCGGGGCGTTCTGACGTATTACGTCATGAAATTAGCATATCATGATATCATTTTTTTGCCCGGGCAAGCTGTTTTTACCGGTATTATCGTGGACAATATGATATGGCCCAGCCCTACCTCCATCATCTGCTTCTCCAGCTCAATAAGGTCCTCAGCTGACAACTCCTCTCCATGAGATGCCAGCAGCTCTGTGACATCATCCTCCTCCACTTCCAAGTTCAGTGACCTGCTCATTTCCACCACGTCTTGGATGACACTGGTCACTGACTCCTGGGACACTGAGGAAGCCTGAACAAACTGGGGACACAGTTTTCTCCAAACACCATTCATGTTGCTCTGCTTCACCTGATCCCAGGAATCAGCAATGTTCTTGACAGTATCAAGGATGCTGTATGTCTTCCAGAAGTGCTTGAGTGTCAGGTCCTTATTTTTTCAGTTGTCTCCAAAGCATCACTAATGACCCTTTGGAGGTAGTAGGCCTTGAATGTTGATATGACCCCTTGGTCCATGGGCTGTAACAGAGCAGTGGTGTTAGGTGGGAGGTAAACAACCTTCACATCAGGGTGAAGGTTGTTCAGATTTGCAGGGTGACCGGGTGCATTGTCCAGCAGCAGCAGCACCTTAAAGGGGATGTCTTTGGAGGTGCAGAACCGTTGGACGCCTGGCACAAAATGGTTGGTGAAAAAGCAGTGTCAACCTCTCCTTGCCAACTTTATGGCCTGGTGCTATCCTCTCTTCCTTTGTGATGTAGGTGCGGTTTGGCAGACGTTTCCAGAACAACCCTGTCTCGTGCACATTAAACACTTGCTGGGGCCGAGTAACCCCCCTCCCTAATTATCTCAGCCAACGTGTTAGGAAAGTCACGTGCTCCTTCCACATCGCCGCTGGCTACCTCGCCTTGAATTTTTATGTTGTGGAAGTTAGCACGTTCTTTAAATGTCTGGAACCACTCCCTGCTGGCCACAAATTCCTCACCTTCGCTCCCCTCCCCCTTTCTCTTTTCAACGTCTCGAACAGTCGTCTGGCCTTCTCCTGAATTACCATCAGGCTCACAGGAATACGCCGTTGATTTTGGTCCTCCAACCACAAAACCAACAGACACTCCATCTCTACAATAAGCCTGCTACTCTGCTTTGTTATAACAATGGCTTTCATCGGTGCAGACCCCTTCACATGTTCAAGGATATGAGCTTTATCTTTTATAATTGTTGCGACTGTCGACCTACTAAGTTTACGTCCAATGTCAGTCTGTGTTTCGCCCTTATCTGACCGTTTAATAATGTCTAATTTTACCTCCATGGTAATGGCCTTCCATTTCTTGGACGCGCCGCTATCCGAAGAGTCATCCTTTCTTTTAGGTGCCATTGCCACACACAAAGAGTTGTTCTGTTGTAAAAACAATCCGCTAGTTCTCTCGTCGTACTCAGTCTCCACGCTCTACAGTGAACCCCCCAGTTGCGTTGCGTTAAATACACTACGAATCTGTATCACTCCGCCTTTGTCTTTGGGAGTACAGAACCCACCTGTAATCATCCGCCCTGTAATTTTCCATTGTCGGTCCGCTAAGGTAACAGTCTCCCATCCCTCCTGTCAATTTCCGCTGTCCTGCTGCTGAGTTTCGAAAAGTACAGTACCTTATTTTTTGGTGTAAAGGCGCATAAACCGCGTAACTTGAAACAATGTTTTTCAATGGGAGGGCGTTCGTAACCGCGAAATGTCGTAAGTCGAGACCGTCGTAAGTCTAGGACTACCTGTACATGAATTAACAAAATTATTTGAAGTACAGTATTTTATTGGATTAGATTTTTTTATTTACACGGTTTGATAATGTGTATATCAGCCATCTCATTTGTATTTGTTATAAATTCTGCATTACGTCCTGTGTCCAGTGGAAAACATGTACAGGTGCTTGTCATAAAATTAGAATATCATGAAAAAGTTTATATATTTCAGTAATCACGTTCAAAAAGTAAAACTTGTACAAACTGGATTCCAAAAAAGTTGGGACACTAAACAATGTGAATAAAAACTGAATGCAATGATGTGGAGATTTGTAAATGTCAATCTTTTATTCATAATAGAACATAGATGACAGATCAAAAGTTTAATCTGAGTAAATGTAACATTTTAAAGGAAAAATATGTTGATTCAAAATTTCACAGTGTCAACAAATCTCCAAAAAGTTGGGACAAGTAGCAATAAGTGGCTGGAAAAAGGAAATTGAGCATATAACAAACAGCTGGAAGACCAATTAACACTAATTAGGTCAATTGACAACATGATTGGGTATAAAAAGAGCTTCTCAGAGTGTCAGTGTCTCTCAGAAGCCAAGATGGTAAGAGGATCACCAATTCCACCATTGTTGCACAGAAAGATAGTGCAGCAATACCAGAATGGTGTTACCCAGCGTAAAATAGCAAAGACTTTTAAGTTATCATCAACCGTGCATAACATCATCAAAAGATTCAGAGAATCTGGAACAATCGCTGTGCGTAAGGGTCAAGGCCGTAAAACTCTACTGGATGCTCGTGATCTCCGGGCCCTTAAACGTCACTGCACCTCAAACAGGAATGCCACTGTCAAGGAAATAACAGAATGGGCTCAGGAATACTTCCAGAAAGCATTGTCAGTGAACACAATCCACCGTGCCATCCGCTGTTGCCAGCTGAAACTCTACAGTGCAAAGAGGAAGCCATTTCTTAACCAACATCCTTAACTCTGTTGCTCCCCTGAAAACCAGGACTGTTTCATTCTCCAACTCTGCATCCTGGTTCACTCCAGCACTACGCTTCCTGAAAACCAAAGGTCGGCGGCTAGAGTGTCTTTATAAAAAATCCGGTCTCACAATTCACAAGGAACTTTATGCAAACCACCTCATCCATTACAAGAACAGTATTTCTCAAGCCAAATCCAGCTACATCTCTGACATCATCAGTTCTAATGTTGGTAATTCAAAAACATTGTTCTCTCTCCTCCACCGTTCTGTCTCATCTCCTAACTCTCTACCCTCTCACATGGTTTCCACAGAATTTTGCAACTCCCTGATGTCATATTTCAATGAAAAGATTATTTCAATCCATAAACACCTTGGTCCAAATACTGCCCCTAACATCCATGTTGCGCTCCCTCCCTCCCTCCCTCCCTCCGTCCCTTTCTCTGTCTTCTCCCTCCCTTCTGCTGATGACATTGCTGACATTATCAGCAAGTCCAAGTCCTCATGCTGACAGCACGAACTATTTAACTGAAGAATTATTCATTGGTAACTCTGACCCTTTTTTAAGTGAAAAAACAAATAACAAATGTATTAGAGAATTAATAATTAGAGAATGTATTAGTAAACCTGCTTCTATATTCTTCTGGGATAATTTATTTAATGATATCTGTTGGAAAGATGTTTGGTTGTTACCTAGAAAATACTTTATAACTAATAAGATTCGAGAAGTGTCCCTAAAGATTCTGCATAAATGTTATCCTGTAAACTATATAATCTCCAAGTACCGTCCAAACGTAGACCCAATGTGTTCACTCTGCCACAGCTCTGAGGAGACCTTCTGGGACTGTTCTCATACTCAGGTGTTCTGGAAAGACATTTTCATGTATGTAAATAGAAAGTTAGAAATTGACCTACCATTTGACGCTAAAATTATACTGTTTGGTTTCTTTTGTCCAAATATTTCAAGTAAGAAAGTTTTTGTTGTAAATTTAATACTACTCTTAGCCAAATTTTACATCCACAGTTGTAAATTCTCCTTGCTAAAACCTAGATTTATAGTGTTTTCTAATTATATTTCCTCTTACTTAGCTACTTTAAAGTACTGTACTAATGCCAAAGCTTTAAAAACTAAAACAATCTGTAACGAATTTCTGTTGTAAGCTGCCCAAAACACATTTTTGTTTTTGTTTATGTGCCTTTATAAGGAGCCAAGATGGTGTAGTGGTTAGGGCGTTTGACTTGGGACCCGAAGGACGCGGGTTCGCGTCCCGGCCACTACACACCTTGGGGTGTCTATGAGTGCACACCTATTTCTCCAGCTCCCCGAGCGCCCTCTGGCTGCTCACTGCACCACCTGGGGTGGTTGGGTTAAATGCAGAGACGAATTTCGTCTGTGTATGGGAAACATACGCAGATGACAGACAAACACATTATTATTATTATTATTTATTCTCTTTTGTGCTATGCATGCCTTAAGTCTCGAGCCATGTTTGACATTGTAAGTTTTTTTTGTACTTGTTTCTTGAAAAAAAAAGTCCTCATCCTGTCAACTCGACCCATTTCCCACAGTTCTTGTTAAATTCTGTCTCCCGTCTCTGCTCCCTATCATCACTAATATCATCCACTCCTCCCTAACCTCTGGCATTGTTCCCACAGCCTTCAAATCTGCTGCCATCACCCCCATCATCAAGAAACCAGGTCTTGACTTTACCAACTTCAGTAATCTTCGTCCGATCTCCAATCTGCCCTTCATCTCCAAGATTCTTGAAAAAGCTGTTGCTAGTCAACTTCACTCTCACCTGTCCAACAATAACATTTATGAAGAGTTTCAATCTGGTTTTTGCCCCCACCATAGCACCGAAACAGCTCTAGTAAAAATTACTAACGACCTTCTTCTTGCTGCTGACTCTGGTCTTCTGTCCATCCTCATTCTTCTTGATCTAAGTTCTGCCTTCGACACCATCTGTCATTCTATCCTCCTCAACAGACTAACCTCCATTGGCATCTCAGGTACCCCGTTAGACTGGTTCAACTCCTATCTCTCTGACCGCACTCAATTCATTCAGCTTAAATCCTTCCGTTCCCAGTCTTCCCCTGTCTCCACGGGTGTCCCCCAAGGCTCTGTCCTCGGACCCCTCCTCTTCATCATTTACCTCCTTCCTCTAGGTCACATCTTCCGCAAATACGGCGTCCATTTCCACTGTTATGCTGATGACACACAGCTCTACTTGTCATCAAAACCAAACTCCACCCACCCACCCTCCATCCTCACCGACTGTCTCAATGAGCTAAATCACTGGTTTTCTAACAATTTCCTTCAACTAAACAGCAACAAAACAGAAATCATTCTTGTTGGTACCAAAAACTCTATTTCAAAATCAGAACATCTTCTCGTCCCCCTTAACAACTCTCTGCTATCCCCCTCCCCTCAGGTCAAGAGTCTCGGTGTCATCCTTGACACCACTCTCTCCTTCACTTCACACATCAACAATATTACTCGGTCTGCCTATTTCCACCTCCGTAATATTAACCGTCTCCGTCCTTCTCTCACACCCCGCTCCACAGCCATCCTGGTGCACAGTCTTGTGACTTCCCGTATCGATTACTGCAACTCCCTTCTCTATGGCCTCCCCAACAAATCTCTCCAAGCTACAGATGGTCCAGAAATCAGCTGCCCGTGTCATCACTCAAACCTCTTCCTATAACCACATCCCTCCTGTCCTGCAATAGCTCCACTGGCTACCGGTTAAATCACACATCATCTTCAAAATTCTACTCCTCACGTTCAAAGCTATACACAACCTTGCCCCTCCTTATCTATCTGACATCCTACAAATCTCCATCCCATCACACTCTCTCAGATCCTCCTCTTCGCTACATCTCCATGTACCCTCTGCCCGCCTCTCCACCATGGGGAGCAGGGCCTTCACCTGCTCTGCCCCTCACCTCTGGAACGCTCTACCGCCAGACCTTCGAAACACCACCTCCCTTTCTCTGTTCAAGACTGCTCTGAAAACACATCTCTTTAGACTAGCTTATTGTTATTTTTACTAAATGTATTTTATATTATTTTGTATTTTATATTCTTTATGTATTTTATATTTCAATTTGTTACTGCTAATGTTTGAACTGTGTTTGTTTGTTAAGTGTCCTTGGGTGTCTTGAAAGACGCTTTAAATAAAATGATTATTATTATTATTATTACAGTATATTATAAAATAAAAAAACATATTTAGTTTTAAAGGCAATCGATTTGGACACAATGTTTTTTTTTGGCAGCCACTAAAACTCATTAAATGTGTTGTTATTTCTCTTTAGGGGTTTGTTACATATGCAATATTGACCAAACCAAACTTCCCTGGGATCAAACCAGTCAGTATAAACTGATGGACATATTTTTTCACTTCTCTAACATGTGAAAATGAAAGTTAGTGAAAATGAAAGTTAATCAGCCATTGTTAATCCAATCATGTCTGATTAAGAAAATAGTAGATAAAATGCAAACGCATGCAAATGTCTAAAGTGCTGCTGTTAAACTTTTGATTCTCCGTTCACATTTTCTCTGCGGGAGTAATTTCTGACCTTAGCAGCTTCATGGGTGAATCGGTAGACCTCTGTTACAGATCTTGTTGTGGATCTGATGAAACCAGAGATGAGAATAAGGGGAGGGGTAAAACAAGGTTCTTTGATCTTCATCTACTTGAATGAGCTCTGGCATAAATTGCCACATCAACTATCAGCAGGGAAAATCAAATGAGATTTACAAAGCATGGGCCTAGTCTGGTTTATGGGCTTTAACTATTGGCAGGATCCAGGAAGATATCATCAGCATCACTGTAGTGGGCTGGCACAGATAAGGCTAACTGATAGGCTGCAGAAAAGTGATAGCTGATTGTTTAAGTCTTTTTGATGAACGATTCTTTTTAGATTGTCTTTTTCTACTCGCATAGACTCATATGGTAATAAAACATGTTTAAAGTGTCTGGAGTTCAGTTTTCAGTGGAACCAGACTGATAAAATCAGTCATACTGCACTGAGCATGATTCAAGTTATTCATCCTTTTTCAAGTTTAGTGCATTTGGCACTTTTTAAATGAACTTTTCCCTTCTTCTTCAACGTGCACAAGTTTGCCAGTGTCTGTACATTTTGACTGTAGCTATATTGGGAATGTTAATACTTAATAAGAATCCCAAGTAACAAAAGAACGTTCTGAGAACGTTATTTTTAGGTTACGGGAACGTTCCCTCCTAACGTTCCATGAACGTTAGGGTGTGGAGTTTTCTCGTGGTTCTCAGAACGTTAGGTGAGAACGTTATGCTAGAACTTTCTTAGAACATTCCATAAATTTTATTATTATTATTATATATGGATTCATACATTTTAGTGCAAATTATGAACAATCAAAATAGATTCAAAGTTATTTATTCATCTACTGAACAATGTTTTTAACCTCCCAGAGAGAACAATTGCAAACAAACAAAAGTACACTTGTGTTATAAGAAAGAAAACTCAAATGTTTATTTTTTCCAAACCAAAAATGTGAACTATTCCAAACTACATTGTCCCTTTCTTTAAACTTAAAAGTCCAGCTTGAACATAAATCAAATTAAATATGTGTTTTGCCATGATTTCTAGCTTTCAAATACAAGTACCTGTACAATACTCTCATTGTAATGAGAAATTTAAGTTGGCTAAATAAATCTCCATTGCACAAATGAAATCTTTCAAGTTTTATTAAAAATGTCCACAATTCTTAAATCAAATCCAACAAAAGAAGCTGAATAATAAATTTGTGACCCATCACATCAAATAGGTTTATTTTTCAAAGTGGTTTGCGTAAATTTAGATAGTAAATAAGATGAATGAATAACTTATCAAATGGTTTAAATTAAATATCTGAAATAAAATCTTCACACCAAATATCAAACCATTTTCCTGATTATTAGCAAAGCAGATCCATCATAAACATTTCTCAACCATCAGGAGCAATTGGTATCCATCATAAACAGTTTTCAACTATCATTATCAAATCACATCATCAGGAGCAATTGACATCCATCAGAAACATGTTGCAACCATCATGTATGAAAAACCAGTGCCTTAGTGTACAGTCCAGGAACTTTAAAAAGCTAGAAGCAGCACAAAAAAAGCATAGAAAATTCCCTTACTTTGATTGAAGTTGAGGTAGACAGGCTTATTAGGTGGTTCTCATGTTCAAACATGGATCAGATGGAACTGCTTAGCCATTGAGCAATGATTCAACCATGAATGATGCAGTGTTTCCCCTAGTTAACTTGCCATGGCGGGGTGCTCATCTCATCCATGATTTTTGTTGACGGGGGGACGGACACGTCTGAGTGCAGCTTGTAGGGGCAGGGGGCATTCAGCACGAGGGGAGAGGCAACGTGAGCGCTCCCTTTAGCTTTTTAGCTAGAGAGCCTGTATTTTGTGCTGCTAGCTTAGTGCTATGCCAGTGCTGGGTGGGTGGGTGGGGGGGTCAAGTTTGGTCTGGTAGGCGGGGTGCTCAGTTCTGTTGACGGGGTGGCGCACCCCGCTTGTATAATGGTAGGGGAAACACTGAATGATGGGTACATGGGAGTCCAGATGTGAGTTCAGGTCAGGTGTGTGGTCTTGATGAGAGCAGGTCTGTCCATCAGGTCAGGTGTGTTTTCCTGTTTTGGCAGCAGTCATTGATGTGGATACATGACAGGGTTAGGCACAAGGTGTTGATGTACAGGTGATGGATGGAGAGGAGCTGCAGGAGGTAGTAGGATGGTGAGCAGAGAGCAGAGGACACAGGTCTGCCCATGAGGTCAGGTGCAACAGGTTTTGTCTGTTGAAAGAGACACAAACATGAACATGTGAAGTTAAAGCAGGGTCATGACCTGCAATAAAAACAGAAAACACAGACAGAAAACAAGTTCAACTCACTGTTAGGCACAAGGTGTTGACGCACAGGTGATGATGGAGAGGAGCTGCAGGAGGATGGTGAGGAGAGAGCAGAGGACACAGGTCTGCCCATGAGGTCAGGTGCAACAGGTTTTGTCTGTTGAAAGAGACACAAACATGAACATGTGAAGTTAAAGCAGGGTCATGACCTGCAATAAAAACAGAAAACACAGACAGAAAACAAGTTCAACTCACTGTTAGGCACAAGGTGTTGACGCACAGGTGATGATGGAGAGGAGCTGCAGGAGGATGGTGAGGAGAGAGCAGAGGACACAGGTCTGCCCATGAGGTCAGGTGCAACAGGTTTTGTCTGTTGAAAGAGACACAAACATGAACATGTGAAGTTAAAGCAGGGTCATGACCTGCAATAAAAACAGAAAACACAGACAGAAAACAAGTTCAACTCACTGTTAGGCACAAGGTGTTGACGCACAGGTGATGATGGAGAGGAGCTGCAGGAGGATGGTGAGGAGAGAGCAGAGGACACAGGTCTGCCCATGAGGTCAGGTGCAACAGGTTTTGTCTGTTGAAAGAGACACAAACATGAACATGTGAAGTTAAAGCAGGGTCATGACCTGCAATAAAAACAGAAAACACAGACAGAAAACAAGTTCAACTCACTGTTAGGCACAAGGTGTTGACGCACAGGTGATGATGGAGAGGAGCTGCAGGAGGATGGTGAGGAGAGAGCAGAGGACACAGGTCTGCCCATGAGGTCAGGCGCAACAGGTGTTGTCTGTTGAAAGAGACACAAACATGAACATGTGAAGTAGTAGGATGGTGAGGAGAGAGCAGAGTTTTGTCCTACATTATATACACTCACCAAGTATCAAGCTTTGTGTTGGCCAAAGGCTTTGACTCCACATCCGCAGGGCTCTATTTTAGGGCCGCTGCTTTTTAGTCTATACATCAATGATCTCCCCTCAATGTGTGATATTAATATCATCATGTATGCGGACGATACTGTTTTGTTCACTCATGGAAAAAATATAACAGAAGTGGCCACAAAATTGACAGGAGAATTGAAAAAGGTTGCTGCCTGGCTACAAAACTGCTGTCTCACATTAAATGTAGAAAAGACAGTTGCAATGTACTTTACAAACAGAAATAAATGTTTGGATTATCCTGATATCCATATAAATGGGGAAAAAATAAAAAATGTAAACAACTTTACCTATTTAGGTGTTACCCTTGACTCAAATTTGAATTTTAGAGACCATGTAAAGAAACTGCGCAACTCTTTAAAATTTAGTCTGGTGAACTTCAGGTACATACGAGGATCTCTTACTACTGAGGCATCATATATGTACTTAAACTCTATGATTTTCTCGCGTTTTCTGTATTGCATGACTAGCTGGTCACAGGCTAGTAAAACAGCTCTAAAGCCTCTTGAATCAATGTTCAAAAGTGCAATAAAAATTCATGATAGGAAATCCAGACAATATCACCACTGTCATATTCTTTTCAAATATGATCTTTTAAACTTTGACAATTTAATATTTCATGCAAATATTTGTCTACTTTTTAAAATCATCCATGGTATGGCTGCTCCTCCTCTAAGAAGGTTTGTCATATTGAACTCAGAAAAAACAACTCGAGTCACAAGGGCGACCTCTAGAGGAGAGTGCAGCATCCCTAAATGTAGGACCTCTTTTGCTAAATCCGTCTTTTCTGTTGTTGCCATGAGTCAGTGGAATATTCTGCCTACTGAGATTATAAAATGTACAAGTTTCCCAACGTTTGCACATCTGACAAGGAAATGGCTTTTATCAAAGCAGGTTTGCACCCACCAGTGATGACTGTGTGTGAGTGAAAGTACAGTTTGTAGGTTTGTTTGAAGAAGTGTGATTATGTATATATGATGTGTGTGTGTGTGTGTGTGTGTGTGTGTGTGTGTGTGTGTGTGTGTGTGTGTATGTGAACAAACTGGTAGTGCGTGTGTGTGTGAGAGAACTGGTGAAATTTTGAAAGTTTTTATGTATGGTATATTTGAGGGGCGAGGTATGATATGTATGTATATATTGTGTCTGTATTTGTGTTTAATGGTTTTCTCATCCACTTACAAAAATCCGTTACTCTTGTTAAACATCAACCTGTCCGGGGACTACAGGCGGAAATTAGTATTATTACTATAACCTGGCACAATGCATCTTTCCTGTTTTTGTAGGTCAATGTATTGTTGTGCACTGTCCCTGAGAAAACAAATAAATCATCATCATCATCATCATCATCATCTTTATGAGCCCCCGATTGCCTCCCAGTCAAACTTCAATTGGCCAATAACTCTCTCCCGTAGACGAGCACGGCAAGATCTCCAACCAGCGAGGCTGAGCTGGTAGTCCGTAGAGACTTCACCTTTCGCCTTGGGACTTCTACATCCGGCACAACAGGCACCTGCAAAACACATGGATCTTATGTAAAAAGCTAAAGGGAGCGTTCACGTTGCCTCTTCCCTCGTGCTGAATGCCCCCTGCCCCTACAAGCTGCACTCAGACGTGTCCGTCCCCCCGTCAACAAAAATCATGGGGCGGCCGTGGCACATTGGTAATGGCAGTCGATCCCCAATCGGAAGGTCGGAGGTTCGAGTCCCGCATCCGCCCACCATGTGTCGTTGTGTTCCTGGGCAAGACACTTAACCCCGAGTTGCTCCCGGTAGGTCTGGATAGCGCCCTACAAGGCAGGCTACCACTAACGGTGTATGAATGTGTGTATGAATGGGTAGATGGCTCGTATTGTAAAGCGCTTTGCGGCTCCTCAGAGGGGGCTGGATTGCGCTATATAAATAAGCTCCATTTACCATTTAACCAAATAATGATTAAACATTTATTTACAGTACAGTATTTGGAAATCTATAGTATATATTCATCTTTGCAATGAATATGCCTAAGCCTATTTTCTATAGCTTTATTGCATACCATCAAGGGGTATCATATCACTTCTCATCTATCATTTATGTGTGCAATCAAAAGATGTAGAAATAAATTGTATTGTAATGTTTCCCCAAATACGAGCGAGTTCCGTACTTATGAGTTGCTCGTAAACCGGAAATTCGTACGTCGGAACAAGAAACACGTGTTCTCGTAAGTCCGGATTTTCGCTCGTAAGTTGGAACATTTATGCTAGCGCTACTACGAACACTCGTTTTTCATCAAAAACATTCATACTACTTCATAAACATGCTCAGAAACGTGTTTCCAAACGGTTAGCTAACACACTTTCATCTAAAAACACAAAAAAGTGCTGTATTTTTTACAAATTTACTGCTCGTTCGCCAGCTCGTAAGTCCGGGACCTCGTATGTAAGAGCGCTCGTAAGTCGGGGACTACCTGTATACTGTACTCTTACTTTCAGATGGGCTTGACGAGAGTGTGGAGCTGTAAACACCACCACAGTCACATGCAGCATGACTGTTGGAATGTGGATTGACATAATGTCAGAACAAACCAAGGACCTTATTCTATGGTTGCCCCGTGAAACAATTAAAGCAACATGTTTTGCAGAAAGCTAAAAACTTGGGACTCCAGAAGTGAATCATACATGCAAATAACACTGTGAAATATTTATTGGCTGTTTCTCCCTCTGGAATAATCATGTTTATTTCAGATGCTTATGGTGGTAAATGCAGTGACAGGTTTATAACACAGAACTCTGGGTTTCTGGACTATCTGCGTGCTGGGTGATCGTGGTTTCACAGTGAGGGACCTGCTGCAAGAGCTATGGTGTCAATTTAATCATTCCAGCATTCACACGCAAAGGATGCCAGCTTATTTCAAGTGAGAAGTGAGAAGACATTAAATGTAAACATTTTTCTCAAACATGTACAGTACTGGTGTACTTGCTGTAAACGTAACACAACTCTTAACATGTTTTTTAAAGGATGCAATGTTAACTATATTACATTAGAAAAGTATTTGCTAAAATGATTCATTTATTATGTACAATAGTTGCAAGGTTAGTTTTTTGTGTGCACTATATCAGTTAATTTTGGATTAAACTACTGTTTCTATCTAAATGTCACTTTTTTCATTATCAGGTTTTTAAAGACCTGTCTATTTCATTATTTGTTTTCGTTTACTGTATTTTATTAAAAGTTCTCAAGGTGCTTCATTTGTGAATCAGTGAAGTCTTTGTCAAAAGAAATGTCAAGCTCCAGGTGCTTAGTTGGTGTCCAGATAAACATCTTGCAGCTCAAAAGTCCAAGACAACATCATTGTTAGCTGGACCTGGAGATGTGAATTTTTAATGCTTAGTGTCCAAATACACTACACGCGGTCCGTGTCCGCTCCGCTCCGCAGGTCGCAGCTGAGCGAGTCCAAAGTCCACTGCCTCCGCTCAGCTCAGGTCCGCATGGATGCGCCGCTCCAAGACGCATGTGCGGGAATTGTGAGATTGCGCGATAAATCAAGTGATAAATAATGAATTCAGAACAAAACAATTCATTCGGTGGAAGAAGGAGAACAACAGTAAAGGCTGCCTTGATCTTCTCTCGTAAATAAGCGACAGGACATGGTTTGAGCAACAGGAAGTGATGTTTACATTTCAGAATAAAATACTTTTTTATTTATTTATTTCTTGTATTGCGTTATTAGGTGTAGTCATAGTCATAAATATAATAGTTTAGTCATAGAATAGTGATAAATGATAGTTTGACAGCATTTTTGTACAAATAAATCCGTATAGAGCTAGGATTAGTCCGCCCGTGGTGATTTTATTTTGTAAATACGGAAGTTGTGCTCGTTCCTTTTCCTGTTGGTGCGACGTAATCTTCAAAAGTTGACTCCGGCACAGCTCCGGCGTCCGGCAGAAATAGAAAAATTTCTAATTTTGACGGACTGCCGTCCGCTCGCCGCAGCTCACCGCCGCCGTGCGGAGCCAGTGTACTTTATCTCATTGATTATAATGGGTGCGTATTTGCTGCGGAGGTCGGACCGGAGCGGGGCGGAGCTGGAACGCGTGTAGTGTATTTTTGGCGTTAGACTGGACTCGGTGTTTGCCTTAAGGTAAATAAGATTGTGTCCCACCTCTCTTAACATAATAGGACCAACCTTTTAAATGTGAAGATACTGATAAGCTTCAGAGCTTTTCAGATTGCTCATCGCTTCACCATCTGAAGCAACTGTCAACAAAGTAGCTAAGTATGCTAGTAGCTAAACATGCTAGTGTACGTTATTTTCGGACACTTCTTCAAGTCGTCCACCCACCCCTCAATAGCTGTAGGTAGCGGTAAAACTATTTCTCCACATTTGAGTTGTGATCGTTTGTGTTCCCACATATTTTATGACCTAAAACCTCTGACGAAAACCGGTTAGCGCGTTGCTAGCGTGTAAAAAAAGTGCCGGTTCTGACTTTCGGCGGAAGTCGTACACATAATTCGCGCAAGGCATCATGGGGGCTAGGAATAAGGTGGATATGGCTTATTTAAACGCTAGAATAACCTAACCTGCAGTGTTTTACTTGCCTCAAATTATCTGCCTCAGCAGCATACACACCCGTTTTAGCTCGTTGTTAGCTTAGCTTTTAGCAACAGCAGGTTTTGTTCATTCATGTGAACAGAGCTAAAACAGCTAGCAAATAAAGAAAACAGAACCGATTACCTTCAACTTCCAACTGAATGTCCAGTCGTCGTCCAGAGTCAGACCAGTCGACGTCTAATAAAAAGCAAGTTTTACGAGCGCTGAGTCGGAGACAACAAGAGCTTCTTGTCAACAGATGAAAAGGAAATAGCTACATTTGAACGAAGTGCCCCTCCCTGGGCTGCCACCTTACCCCCCTCCCTGGGCTGCCACCTTACCCCCCTCCCTGGGCTGCCACCTTACCGTGGTGGAGGGGTTTGAGTGTCCCAATGATCCTAGGAGCTATGCTGTCAGGGGCTTCATGCCCCTAGAAGGGTCACCCAAGGCAGACAGGTCCTAGGTGAGGGATCAGACAAAGTGCAGCCCAAAAACCCCTATGATGAGTACAATTAATGGACTAAGTTTTCCCTCGCCCGGACGCGGGTCACCGGGGCCCCACTCTGGAGCCAGGCCCGGAGGTGGGGCACGCTGGCGAGCGCCTGGTGGCCGGGCTTTTACCCATGGAGCCCGGCCGGGCACAGCCCGAAGAGGAGACGTGGGTCCCCCTTCCCATGGGCTCACCACCTGTGGGAGGGGCCAAAGGGGTCGGGTGCAATGTGAGATGGGTGGCGGCCGAGGGCGGGGACCCTGGCGGTCTGATCCTCGGCTACAGAAGCTGGCCATTGGGACATGGAATGTCACCTCTCTGGTGGGGAAGGAGCCTGAGCTAGTGTGTGAGGTTGAGAGGTTCCGACTAGAAATAGTCGGACTCACCTCAACGCATGGCTCTGGCTCTGGAACCAGTTTCCTTGAGAGGGGTTGGACACTCTTCCACTCTGGAGTTGCCCCTGGTGAGAGGCGCCGAGCAGGAGTGGGCATACTGGTTGCCCCCCATCTTGGTGCCTGTACGTTGGGGTTCACCCCGGTGAACGAGAGGGTAGCCTCCCTTCGCCTACGTGTGGGGGGACGGGCTCTGACTGTTGTTTGTGCCTATGCACCAAACGGCAGCTCAGACTACCCACCCTTTTTGGAGTCCTTGGAGGGGGTATTGGAGAGTGCGCCTCCTGGGGACTCCCTTGTTCTACTGGGGGACTTCAACGCTCACGTGGGCAATGACAGTGAGACCTGGAGGGGTGTGGTTGGGAGGAACGGCCCCCCTGATCT
This sequence comes from Garcialebias charrua, assembly GCA_038048925.1. Classification (NCBI taxonomy): domain Eukaryota; kingdom Metazoa; phylum Chordata; class Actinopteri; order Cyprinodontiformes; family Rivulidae; genus Garcialebias; species Garcialebias charrua. Next base: position 3,651 of record JBBPBX010018287.1, on the reverse strand, counting down.
GAACCAGAGTGGTGTTCTGTTATTGGACTTCTGTGCTCGTCATGGATTGTCCATAACGAACACCATGTTTAAGCATAAGGGTGTCCATATGTGCTCTTGGCACCAGGACACCCTAGGTCGCAGTTCGATGATCGACTTTGTTGTCGTCTCATCTGATCTGCGGCCGCATGTCTTGGACACTCGGGTGAGGAGAGGGGCGGAGCTGTCTACTGACCACTACCTGGTGGTGAGTTGGCTCCGATGGTGGGGGAGGATGCCGGTCAGACCTGGCAGACCCAAACGTATTGTGAGGGTCTGCTGGGAACGTCTGGCAGAGTCTCCCGTAAGACGGAGCTTTAACTCCCACCTCCGGGAGAGCTTTGAACACGTTCCGAGGGAGGCGGGGGACATGGAGTCCGAGTGGGCCGTGTTCCGCGCCTCTATTGTCGAGGCAGCTTATCGGAGCTGTGGCCGCAAGGTTGTTGGTGCCTGTCGAGGTGGCAACCCTCGAACCCGGTGGTGGACACCGGCAGTGAGGGATGCTGTCAGGCTGAAGAAGGAGTCCTATTGGGCCTTTTTGGCTTGTGGGACCCCGGAAGCAGCTGATAGGTACCGGCAGTCCAAGCGGCATGCGGCTCGGGTGGTTGCTGAGGCAAAAACTCGGGCGTGGGAGGAGTTCGGAGAGGCCATGGAGAATGACTTCCGTACGGCTTCGAGGCGATTCTGGTCCACCATCCGGCGTCTCAGGGGGGGAAAGAGGTACGCGACCAACACCATTTATGGTGGGGTGGCGTGCTGCTGACCTCAACTCGGGATGTTGTGAGTCGGTGGGCGGAATACTTCGAAGACCTCCTCAATCCTACTGGCACGTCTTCCACTGAGGAAGCAGAGCCTGGGGACTTTGGGTCGGGTTCTCCGATCTCTGGTGCTGAGGTCGCCGAGGTGGTTAAAAAGCTCCGCGGTGGCAAGGCTCCGGGGGTGGATGAGATTCGCCCGGAGTTCCTTAGGGCTCTGGATGTTGTAGGGTTGTGTTGGCTTACGCGACTCTGCAATATCGCGTGGACATCGGGGGCAGTTCCCTTGGATTGGCAGACTGGGGTGGTGGTTCCCCTATTTAAAAAGGGGGACCGTAGGGTGTGTTCCAACTATAGGGGGATCACACTCTTAAGCCTCCCTGGTAAGGTCTATTCAGGGGTTCTGGAGAGGAGGGTCCGTCGGATAGTCGAACCTCGGATTCAGGAGGAGCAGTGTGGTTTTCGTCCTGGTCGTGGAACACTGGACCAGCTCTACACCCTCAGCAGGGTCCTGGAGGGTGCGTGGGAGTTTGCCCAACCAGTTTACATGTGCTTTGTGGACTTGGAGAAGGCATTCGACCGCGTCCCTCGGGGGGTTCTGTGGGGGGTACTCCGGGAGTATGGGGTACCAGGCCCTTTGATAAGGGCTGTTAGGTCCCTGTACGACCGGTGTCAGAGCTTGGTCCGCATTGCCGGCAGTAAGTCAGGCTCGTTTCCGGTGAGAGTTGGACTCCGCCAAGGTTGCCCTTTGTCACCGATTCTGTTCATAACTTTTATGGACAGAATTTCTAGGCGCAGCCAAGGTGTTGAGAGGATCCGTTTTGGTGACCTTAGAATCGCTTCTCTGTTTTTTGCAGATGATGTGGTCCTACTGGCTTCATCAGTTCGTGATTTACAACTTTCACTGGAGCGGTTTGCAGCCGAGTGTGATGCGGCCGGGATGAGGATCAGTTCCTCCAAATCCGAGGCCATGGTCTTGAGCCGGAAAAGGGTAGCATGCCCTCTCCGGGTCGGGGAGGAGGTCCTGCCCCAAGTGGAGGAGTTTAAGTATCTCGGGATCTTGTTCACGAATGAGGGAAAACTGGAGCGTGAGATCGATAGGCGGATAGGTGCAGCGTCCGCAGTGAAGCGGGCGCTGTACCGGTCTGTCGTGGTGAAGAGAGAGCTGAGTCAAAAGGCAAAGCTCTCAATTTACCGATCGATCTACGTTCCCACCCTCATCTATGGTCATGAGCTTTGGGTTGTGACCGAAAGAACGAGATCTCGGATACAAGCGGCTGAAATGAGTTTTCTCCGCAGGGTGGCTGGACTCTCCCTTAGAGATAGGGTGAGAAGCTCAGTCATCCGGGAGGGACTCGGAGTAGAGCCGCTGCTTCTCCACATCGAGAGGAGCCAGTTGAGGTGGCTCGGGCATCTGGTTAGGATGCCTCCTGGACGCCTCCCTGGTGAGGTGTTCCGGGCACGTCCCACCGGGAGGAGACCCAGAGGAAGACCCAGGACGCGCTGGAGGGACTATGTTTCTCGGCTGGCCTGGGAACGCCTTGGGATTCCCCCGGAGGAACTGCTCCAAGTGGCTGGGGAGAGGGAAGTCTGGGCCTCCCTACTTAGGCTGCTACCCCCGCGACCCGACCCCGGATAAGCGGAAGAAGATGGATGGATGGATGGATGAACGAAGTGCGCGAAGCAAGAGGCGTTGATTGGTTGGATATGATCACATGCTACTTCCCCCGATAAACAAGAGTGGCGTTGATTGGTTAGGACAAAGTTCACATGCAACCTGACAAGCAAGAGTGGCGTTGATTGGTTGGGACATACATGATCACATTCTAACCCTAATCCAATCATAACGCATGAAGACCACAAACAGAAAAATAGCAGAAAGCAAACAACTTCACGTTTCACGCCTGGAGTAACGCACAATAAAATTGAATAATGATAATAATAATGATGATACCGCTAATAACTAATTATCTATCAGTAAAAACCAATAAACTTATTTACAAGCTCTTATGCTGCTTGTTTTACCTTTTTCCCCACCGTAAACAGCAGAGAGGAGGGAGGGTGTGAGGGGGAGCAGAGGGGAGAACAGACTCGGATCTACCATGTAGGTAAATGATGCCGTTGCCTGGGGATCCCATCAGCATGGGGCCCCGGCCCCGCCGCGCCCCGGCCAGTCACCTACATCCCTAACATTGATCCTGCTTGTTAATGTACATTTAACATAAAAATAATTATAGTTACGATGAAAACGATCATTAAATACGCAATAAAAAAACGGTCGATTTCTTTATCCCCCTACTAAAAATGGACTATTCCATCTTGACATCTTCCGGGTCAGAGGTGAACTCAGGGGCTAATTCTGTGGCTAGCTGGCTGCGCTCGGTCTCTTCATAAATCCGCAGAGAACCCCGCTGTTTCAAGCCAAATTAACGCGGCCGGAGGATTTTATTGTGTGTTTTGTGTCGACCATTTGACGGTGAGTCGTTATTTTTATGTATTTTAGTTACTTTTCATTAAATCTGTTGACTACCTATAGACGCTAACTCTGTGTCCAGCTGGTTGGTTGTGCTGGGTTACTAATGGATAAATCCGCAGAGAACCCCGCTGTTTCAAGCCAAATTAACGTGGCCGGAGGATTTTATTGTGTGTTTTGTGTCGACCATTCGACGGCGAGTCGTTAGTTTTATGTATTTGGGTTACTTTTATGTATAAATGCGGTGGCGACACACCCGTGTATTTGAGATTTAAAAGTGGTTTTAGGGATTAAAAGTTCATTCTATTTTTTGTTAATTTCGTGGCCGAATAGAATATATGTACGTAAAGTATTAAATAAATCCTTTGATTTTTGTAATTTCATCCTTTTAGGATCATTTTTGTT
>JBBPBX010018286.1:30558-45797 GCA_038048925.1 Garcialebias charrua | reverse complement strand
CTGAGTTACATAGGGCGCCATTTTGGTTCAATATACAAGGCAATATACAAGGCAGGTTCAATACACAAGCTAGTTAGGTGAGTCGGCCATTTTGAATAGAACTAGCTAATTAGGTGAGTCGGCCATTTTGAATCAACCAAGCTCATTAGGTGAGGCGGCCATTTTGAATCAGGGCGCCATCTTGGTTCAATATACAAGGCAATATACAAGGTAGGTTCAATACACAAGCTAATTAGATGAGGCGGCCATTTTGGATGAAATTAGATAATTAGTTGAGGTGGCCATTTTGAATCAACCAAGCTCATTAGGTGAGGCGGCCATTTTGAATCAGGGCGCCATCTTGGTTCAATATACAAGGCAATATACAGGGCAGGTTCAATACACAAGCTACTTAGGTGAGACGGCCATTTTGAATCAAACTAGCTAATTAGGTGAGTCGGCCATTTTGAATCAAAGTAGCTAATTAGGTGAGGCGGCCATTTTGAATCAACCAAGCTCATTAGGTGAGGCGGCCATTTTGAATCAGGGCGCCATCTTGGTTCAATATACAAGGCAATATACAAGGCAGGTTCAATACACAAGCTAATTAGATGAGACGGCCATTTTGGATGAAACTAGCTAATTAGGTGAGTCGGCCATTTTGAATCAAACTAGCTAATTAGGTGAGTCGGCCATTTTGAATCAAACTAGCTAATTAGGTGAGTCGGCCATTTTGAATCAAACTAGCTAATTAGGTGAGTCGGCCATTTTGAATCAAACTAGCTAATTAGGTGAGTCGGCCATTTTGAATCAAACTAGCTAATTAGGTGAGTCGGCCATTTTGAATCAAACTAGCTAATTAGGTGAGTCGGCCATTTTGAATCAAACTAGCTAATTAGGTGAGTCGGCCATTTTGAATCAAACTAGCTAAATAGGTGAGTCGGCCATTTTGAATCAAACTAGCTAATTAGGTGAGTCGGCCATTTTGAATCCAACTAGGTTATTATTTGAGTCGGCCATTTTGAATCCAACTAGGTTATTATTTGAGTCGGCCATTTTGAATCAAACTAGTTAATTAGGTGAGTCGGCCATTTTGAATCAAACTAGCTAATTAGGTGAGTCGGCCATTTTGAATCAAACTAGCTAATTAGATGAGTCGGCCATAGCTTAGCATTAGCTTCACCCGTTAGCATGTGAGATAACACCAGAAACTTGTTCAGCGTGGTCTGTTGAGTCACCTGTGTAAGTTTGGTTGGAAAATAAGGTGTTAGCCTAGCATGCTAGTTAGCTTAGCATTAGCTTCACCCGTTAGCATGTGAGATAACACCAGAAACTTGTTCAGCGTGGTCTGTTGAGTCACCTGTGTAAGTTTGGTTGGAAAATAAGGTGTTAGCCTAGCATGCTAGTTAGCTTAGCATTAGCTTCACCCGTTAGCATGTGAGATAACACCAGAAACTTGTTCAGCGTGGTCTGTTGAGTCACCTGTGTAAGTTTGGTTGGAAAATAAGGTGTTAGCCTAGCATGCTAGTTAGCTTAGCATTAGCTTCACCCGTTAGCATGTGAGATAACACCAGAAACTTGTTCAGCGTGGTCTGTTGAGTCACCTGTGTAAGTTTGGTTGGAAAATAAGGTGTTAGCCTAGCATGCTAGTTAGCTTAGCATTAGCTTCACCCGTTAGCATGTGAGATAACACCAGAAACTTGTTCAGCGTGGTCTGTTGAGTCACCTGTGTAAGTTTGGTTGGAAAATAAGGTGTTAGCCTAGCATGCTAGTTAGCTTAGCATTAGCTTCACCCGTTAGCATGTGAGATAACACCAGAAACTTGTTCAGCGTGGTCTGTTGAGTCACCTGTGTAAGTTTGGTTGGAAAATAAGGTGTTAGCCTAGCATGCTAGTTAGCTTAGCATTAGCTTCACCCGTTAGCATGTGAGATAACACCAGAAACTTGTTCAGCGTGGTCTGTTGAGTCACCTGTGTAAGTTTGGTTGGAAAATAAGGTGTTAGCCTAGCATGCTAGTTAGCTTAGCATTAGCTTCACCCGTTAGCATGTGAGATAACACCAGAAACTTGTTCAGCGTGGTCTGTTGAGTCACCTGTGTAAGTTTGGTTGGAAAATAAGGTGTTAGCCTAGCATGCTAGTTAGCTTAGCATTAGCTTCACCCGTTAGCATGTGAGATAACACCAGAAACTTGTTCAGCGTGGTCTGTTGAGTCACCTGTGTAAGTTTGGTTGGAAAATAAGGTGTTAGCCTAGCATGCTAGTTAGCTTAGCATTAGCTTCACCCGTTAGCATGTGAGATAACACCAGAAACTTGTTCAGCGTGGTCTGTTGAGTCACCTGTGTAAGTTTGGTTGGAAAATAAGGTGTTAGCCTAGCATGCTAGTTAGCTTAGCATTAGCTTCACCCGTTAGCATGTGAGATAACACCAGAAACTTGTTCAGCGTGGTCTGTTGAGTCACCTGTGTAAGTTTGGTTGGAAAATAAGGTGTTAGCCTAGCATGCTAGTTAGCTTAGCATTAGCTTCACCCGTTAGCATGTGAGATAACACCAGAAACTTGTTCAGCGTGGTCTGTTGAGTCACCTGTGTAAGTTTGGTTGGAAAATAAGGTGTTAGCCTAGCATGCTAGTTAGCTTAGCATTAGCTTCACCCGTTAGCATGTGAGATAACACCAGAAACTTGTTCAGCGTGGTCTGTTGAGTCACCTGTGTAAGTTTGGTTGGAAAATAAGGTGTTAGCCTAGCATGCTAGTTAGCTTAGCATTAGCTTCACCCGTTAGCATGTGAGATAACACCAGAAACTTGTTCAGCGTGGTCTGTTGAGTCACCTGTGTAAGTTTGGTTGGAAAATAAGGTGTTAGCCTAGCATGCTAGTTAGCTTAGCATTAGCTTCACCCGTTAGCATGTGAGATAACACCAGAAACTTGTTCAGCGTGGTCTGTTGAGTCACCTGTGTAAGTTTGGTTGGAAAATAAGGTGTTAGCCTAGCATGCTAGTTAGCTTAGCATTAGCTTCACCCGTTAGCATGTGAGATAACACCAGAAACTTGTTCAGCGTGGTCTGTTGAGTCACCTGTGTAAGTTTGGTTGGAAAATAAGGTGTTAGCCTAGCATGCTAGTTAGCTTAGCATTAGCTTCACCCGTTAGCATGTGAGATAACACCAGAAACTTGTTCAGCGTGGTCTGTTGAGTCACCTGTGTAAGTTTGGTTGGAAAATAAGGTGTTAGCCTAGCATGCTAGTTAGCTTAGCATTAGCTTCACCCGTTAGCATGTGAGATAACACCAGAAACTTGTTCAGCGTGGTCTGTTGAGTCACCTGTGTAAGTTTGGTTGGAAAATAAGGTGTTAGCCTAGCATGCTAGTTAGCTTAGCATTAGCTTCACCCGTTAGCATGTGAGATAACACCAGAAACTTGTTCAGCGTGGTCTGTTGAGTCACCTGTGTAAGTTTGGTTGGAAAATAAGGTGTTAGCCTAGCATGCTAGTTAGCTTAGCATTAGCTTCACCCGTTAGCATGTGAGATAACACCAGAAACTTGTTCAGCGTGGTCTGTTGAGTCACCTGTGTAAGTTTGGTTGGAAAATAATGTGTTAGCCTTGCATGCTAGTTACTGTTTGTATTCAGGATAGCTGCTAGCGGGCAGTAGCCTGGCAGCCCCCGTCGAAGTTTCTCCGGAACTTTCTAGTGTTACTTTTACTCTCCTGTGTTTCAGCTAACTTGCTCTTCTTTCAACTTTAATGCGGCCCGAACCACAATGTGTACCCCCACAAATGTTATATCAAAACGATCGTCTCGGCCCTGTGATGTGTGCTATTACTTTTATTGGCAATCGGAGTTACCATGGCGATGTATTTTGCTAACAAAGTTGCCATATTTCCCCATTGGAAATGAATGGGAGAACACTCCTCACACAAACTGCTGTTGTCAAATCACATGATTTAGAGCCTGATGAAAATATACTCATGGTTGGATTTGTTTGAAACTCACTGAAAGCATTTATCAGATGTATGTCTAGAACTGATTAACATTTGGAGCCATTTTGATTCAAATGGCTGCCACAGCTACCTCACAATACACAGAAATTGATTATAACTCAGTCACTTTTGGATATATTAATTTGAAACTTGGTATAGTTGTAGCTTTGGATGATACCAAACTCATAGTTTGTTCACATCGAAATTTTTCTATTCGGCAACAGCCTATACGGCACGGGATAAAAATTCCGGCAACAGCCGGCAGCCCCCGTCGAAGTTTCTCCAGGAACTTTCTAGTTTTTATTTATTATTCATCCATCAACATTAATGCGGCTCGTACCGTAAGGTGTACCCCCACAAAAGTTATATCAAAACGACCGGCCCGACTCCGAGATGTGTGCTATTACTTTTCTAAGCAATCGGAGTTACCATCGCGAAATATTTTGCTAACAAAAATCGTAAATTTCCCATAGGAAATGAATGGGACTTAACTTTTCAGAGAAACTGAGTTACATAGGGCGCCATTTTGGTTCAATATACAAGGCAATATACAAGGCAGGTTCAATACACAAGCTAGTTAGGTGAGTCGGCCATTTTGAATAGAACTAGCTAATTAGGTGAGTCGGCCATTTTGAATCAACCAAGCTCATTAGGTGAGGCGGCCATTTTGAATCAGGGCGCCATCTTGGTTCAATATACAAGGCAATATACAAGGTAGGTTCAATACACAAGCTAATTAGATGAGGCGGCCATTTTGGATCAAACTAGCTAATTAGTTGAGGTGGCCATTTTGAATCAACCAAGTTCATTAGGAGAGGCGGCCATTTTGAATCAGGGCGCCATCTTGGTTCAATATACAATGCAATATACAAGGCAGGTTCAATACACATGCTAGTTAGGTGAGGCGGCCATTTTGGATCAAACTAGCTAATTAGTTGAGGTGGCCATTTTGAATCAACCAAGTTCATTAGGAGAGGCGGCCATTTTGAATCAGGGCGCCATCTTGGTTCAATATACAATGCAATATACAAGGCAGGTTCAATACACATGCTAGTTAGGTGAGGCGGCCATTTTGGATCAAACTAGCTAATTAGTTGAGGTGGCCATTTTGAATCAACCAAGTTCATTAGGAGAGGCGGCCATTTTGAATCAGGGCGCCATCTTGGTTCAATATACAATGCAATATACAAGGCAGGTTCAATACACATGCTAGTTAGGTGAGGCGGCCATTTTGGATCAAACTAGCTAATTAGTTGAGGTGGCCATTTTGAATCAACCAAGTTCATTAGGAGAGGCGGCCATTTTGAATCAGGGCGCCATCTTGGTTCAATATACAATGCAATATACAAGGCAGGTTCAATACACATGCTAGTTAGGTGAGGCGGCCATTTTGGATCAAACTAGCTAATTAGTTGAGGTGGCCATTTTGAATCAACCAAGTTCATTAGGAGAGGCGGCCATTTTGAATCAGGGCGCCATCTTGGTTCAATATACAATGCAATATACAAGGCAGGTTCAATACACAAGCTAGTTAGATGAGGTGGCCATTTTGGATCAAACTAGCTAATTAGTTGAGGTGGCCATTTTGAATCAACCAAGCTCATTAGGAGAGGCGGCCATTTTGAATCAGGGCGCCATCTTGGTTCAATATACAATGCAATATACAAGGCAGGTTCAATACACAAGCTAGTTAGATGAGGTGGCCATTTTGGATCAAACTAGCTAATTAGTTGAGGTGGCCATTTTGAATCAACCAAGTTCATTAGGAGAGGCGGCCATTTTGAATCAGGGCGCCATCTTGGTTCAATATACAATGCAATATACAAGGCAGGTTCAATACACATGCTAGTTAGGTGAGGCGGCCATTTTGGATCAAACTAGCTAATTAGTTGAGGTGGCCATTTTGAATCAACCAAGTTCATTAGGTGAGTCGGCCATTTTGAATCAAACTAGCTTATTAGGTAAGTTGGCCATTTTGAATCAAACTAGCTTCTTAGGTGAGTCGGCCATTTTGAATTAAACAAGCAAATTAGGTGAAGCGGCCATTTGAACAAGCAAATTAGGTGAAGCGGCCATTTTGATGGATATATGGAACTTATATTTGGCAAATGGGTAGCTGACAATGATCCCTAATAAATTTCAATTGAAAATCCAATTTCCAAGATGGCCGACAACGCAAAAAAGTCAAAATACTGTAAAATGGTCAATTTTAATGATATAGAGCTGAAACTTGGTATGGTGATAGCCGACAATGTTTCCTATCAAATTTCATATCAAAATCAAAAATCCAAGATGGCCGCCATAGCTACTTTCAAATGGCTATAACTCGGCCATCTTTATACATAGAAAGCTGAAATTTGGTGAGGTTGTAGCTGAAGACATCCTCTATCACGTACGGAAACCAAAAATAAAAATCCAAGATGGCCGCCATAGCTACATTCAAATGGATTTAACTCAGCCATCTTTATACATAGGGAGCTGAAATTTGGTGAGGTTGTAGCTGAAGACATTCTGTATTACGTACCGAAACCAAAAATAAAAATCCAAGATGGCCGACATAGCTAAGAAGAAAAAATGTCATAACTCGGCCATCTTTATACATAGAGAGCTGAAATTTGGTGATGTTGTAGCTGACGACATTCTCTATCACGTACAAAAAAACAAAAATAAAAATCCAAGATGGCCGCCATAGCTAAATGACAAAAAATGCCATAACTCGGCCATTTTTAGAGCTATTGGGACAAAACTTGGCAACTTAGTAGCTGAGAATGAGCTCTAATAAACCCTGATTAAAAAGTAAAAAATCCAAGATGGCCGCCTTATCTAAAAGATAAAAACACCATAATTCGGCCATTTTTAATGCTATTTAGCTGAAATTTGGTGTAATGTTAGCTGAAAGTGAACCCAAACACCTTTTACTATCATTTCAAGACTTTAATTTAGCTCTGTGATGTATGCTATGAACATTTGGAGCCATTTGTATTCAGGATGGCTGCTAGCGGGCAGTAGCCTGGCAGCCCCCGTCGAAGTTTCTCCAGGAACTTTCTAGTTGGGGGCTGCCAATGCATTGTAAATGCTTGGAAGCAACCTATTGTTCTCCACCCAATAAGGGTTTCTTTATTTATTTTTTATTTATTTATTATTCTTCCGTCAACATTAATGCGGCTCGTACCGTAACGTGCACCCCCACAAAAGTTATATCAAAACGACCGGCCCGACTCCGAGATGTGTGCTATTACTTTTCTAAGCAATCGGAGTTACCATCGCGAAATATTTTGCTAACAAAAATCGTAAATTTCCCATAGGAAATGAATGGGACTTAACTTTTCAAAGAAACTGAGTCACATAGGTCGCCATTTTGGTTCAATATACAAGGCAATATACAAGGCAGGTTCAATACACAAACTCATTGGGTGAGACGGCCATTTTGAATCAAACTAGATAATTAGGTGAGTCGGCCATTTTGAATCAAACTAGCTAATTAGGTGAGTCGGCCATTTTGAATCAAACTAGCTAATTAGGTGAGTCGGCCATTTTGAATCAAACTAGCTAATTAGGTGAGTCGGCCATTTTGAATCAAACTAGCTAATTAGGTGAGTCGGCCATTTTGAATCAAACTAGCTAATTAGGTGAGTCGGCCATTTTGAATCAAACTAGCTAATTAGGTGAGTCGGCCATTTTGAATCAAACTAGCTAATTAGGTGAGTCGGCCATTTTGAATCAAACTAGCTAATTAGGTGAGTCGGCCATTTTGAATCAAACTAGCTAATTAGGTGAGTCGGCCATTTTGAATCAAACTAGCTAATTAGGTGAGTCGGCCATTTTGAATCAAACTAGCTAATTAGGTGAGTCGGCCATTTTGAATCAAACTAGCTAATTAGGTGAGTCGGCCATTTTGAATCAAACTAGCTAATTAGGTGAGTCGGCCATTTTGAATCAAACTAGCTAATTAGGTGAGTCGGCCATTTTGAATCAAACTAGCTAATTAGGTGAGTCGGCCATTTTGAATCAAACTAGCTAATTAGGTGAGTCGGCCATTTTGAATCAAACTAGCTAATTAGGTGAGTCGGCCATTTTGAATCAAACTAGCTAATTAGGTGAGTCGGCCATTTTGAATCAAACTAGCTAATTAGGTGAGTCGGCCATTTTGAATCAAACTAGCTAATTAGGTGAGTCGGCCATTTTGAATCAAACTAGCTAATTAGGTGAGTCGGCCATTTTGAATCAAACAAGGAAATTAGGTGAAGCGGCCATTTGAACAAGCAAATTAGGTGAAGCGGCCATTTTGATTGAGATATGCAACTTATATTTGGCAAATGGGTAGCTGACAATGATCCCTAACCGATTTCAATTGAAAATCCAATTTCCAAGATGGCCGACAATGCCAAAAAGTCAAAATACTATAAAATGGTCAATTTTAGTGATATTTAGCTGAAACTTGGTATGGTGATAGCTGAGAATGTTTCCTATCAAATGCCATATCAAAATCAAAAATCCAAGATGGCCGCCATAGCTACTTTCAAATGGCTTAAACTCGGCCATCTTTATACATAGAGAGCTGAAATTTGGTGAGGTTGTAGCTGAAGACATCCTCTATCACGTACGGAAACCAAAAATAAAAATCCAAGATGGCCGCCATAGCTACATTCAAATGGCTTTAACTCGACCATCTTTATACATAGAGAGCTGAAATTTGGTGAGATTGTAGCTGAAGACATCCTCTATCACGTACCAAAACCAAAAATAAAAATCCAAGATGGCCGCCATAGCTAAGAAGAAAAAATGTCATAACTCGGCCATCTTTATACATAGAGAGCTGAAATTTGGTGATGTTGTAGCTGACGACATTCTCTATCACGTACAAAAAACAAAAATAAAAATCCAAGATGGCCGCCATAGCTAAATGACAAAAAATGCCATAACTCGGCCATTTTTAGAGCTATTGAGACAAAAGTTGGCAACTTAGTAGCTGAGAATGAGCTCTAATAAACCCTGATTGAAAATTAAAAAATCCAAGATGGCCGCCTTATCTAAAAGATAAAAACACCATAATTCGGCCATTTTTAATGCTATTTAGCTGAAATTTGGTGTAATGTTAGCTAAAAGTGAACCCAAACACCTTTTACTATCATTTCAATAATTTAATATAACTCTGTGATGTATGCTATGAACATTTGGAGCCATTTGTATTCAGGATGGCTACTAGCGGGCAGTAGCCTGGCAGCCCCCGTCGAAGTTTCTCCAGGAACTTTCTAGTTGGGGGCTGCCAATGCATTGTAAATGCTTGGAAGCAACCTATTGTTATCCTACCAATAAGGGTTTCTTTATTTATTTATTTATTTATTTATTTATTATTCTTCCGTCTCCGTTAATGCGGCTCGTACCGTAACGTGCACCCCCACAAAAGTTATATCAAAACGACCGGCCCGACTCCGAGATGTGTGCTATTACTTTTCTAAGCAATCGGAGTTACCACGGCGAAATATTTTGCTAACAAAAATCGTAAATTTCCCATAGGAAATGAATGGGACCTTGAGTTTTCAGAGAAACTGAGTAACATAGGGCGCCATTTTGGTTCAATATACAAGGCAATTCACAAGGCAGGTTCAATACACAAGCTAGTTAGGTGAGGCGGCCATTTTGACTCAAACAATCTAATTAGGTGAGTCGGCCATTTTGATTCAAACTAGCTAATTAGGTGAGTCGGCCATTTTGAATCAAACTAGCTACTTAGTTTAGTCGGCCAATATACAAGGCAGGTTCAATACACAAGTTCATTAGGTGAGTCGGCCATTTTGAATCAAACTAGCTAATTAGATGAGTCGGCCATTTTGATTCAAACTAGCTAATTAGGGAAGTCGGCCATTTTGAATCAAACTAGCTAATTAGGTGAGTCGGCCATTTTGAATCAAACTAGCTAATTAGGTGAGTCGGCCATTTTGAATCAAACTAGCTAATTAGGTGAGTCGGCCATTTTGAATCAAACTAGCTAATTAGGTGAGTCGGCCATTTTGAATCAAACTAGCTAATTAGGTGAGTCGGCCATTTTGAATCAAACTAGCTAATTAGGTGAGTCGGCCATTTTGAATCAAACTAGCTAATTAGGTGAGTCGGCCATTTTGAATCAAACTAGCTAATTAGGTGAGTCGGCCATTTTGAATCAAACTAGCTAATTAGGTGAGTCGGCCATTTTGAATCAAACTAGCTAATTAGGTGAGTCGGCCATTTTGAATCAAACTAGCTAATTAGGTGAGTCGGCCATTTTGAATCAAACTAGCTAATTAGGTGAGTCGGCCATTTTGAATCAAACTAGCTAATTAGGTGAGTCGGCCATTTTGAATCAAACTAGCTAATTAGGTGAGTCGGCCATTTTGAATCAAACTAGCTAATTAGGTGAGTCGGCCATTTTGAATCAAACTAGCTAATTAGGTGAGTCGGCCATTTTGAATCAAACTAGCTAATTAGGTGAGTCGGCCATTTTGAATCAAACTAGCTAATTAGGTGAGTCGGCCATTTTGAATCAAACTAGCTAATTAGGTGAGTCGGCCATTTTGAATCAAACTAGCTAATTAGGTGAGTCGGCCATTTTGAATCAAACTAGCTACTTAGTTTAGTCGGCCAATATACAAGGCAGGTTCAATACACAAGTTCATTAGGTGAGTCGGCCATTTTGAATCAAACTAGCTAATTAGATGAGTCGGCCATTTTGATTCAAACTAGCTAATTAGGGAAGTCGGCCATTTTGAATCAAACTAGCTAATTAGGTGAGTCGGCCATTTTGAATCAAACTAGCTAATTAGGTGAGTCGGCCATTTTGAATCAAACTAGCTAATTAGGTGAGTCGGCCATTTTGAATCAAACTAGCTAATTAGGTGAGTCGGCCATTTTGAATCAAACTAGCTAATTAGGTGAGTCGGCCATTTTGAATCAAACTAGCTAATTAGGTGAGTCGGCCATTTTGAATCAAACTAGCTAATTAGGTGAGTCGGCCATTTTGAATCAAACTAGCTAATTAGGTGAGTCGGCCATTTTGAATCAAACTAGCTAATTAGGTGAGTCGGCCATTTTGAATCAAACTAGCTAATTAGGTGAGTCGGCCATTTTGAATCAAACTAGCTAATTAGGTGAGTCGGCCATTTTGAATCAAACTAGCTAATTAGGTGAGTCGGCCATTTTGAATCAAACTAGCTAATTAGGTGAGTCGGCCATTTTGAATCAAACTAGCTAATTAGGTGAGTCGGCCATTTTGAATCAAACCAGCTAATTAGGTGAGTCGGCCATTTTGAATCAAACTAGTTAATTAGGTGAGTCGGCCATTTTGAATCAAACCAGCTAATTAGGTGAGTCGGCCATTTTGAATCAAACCAGCTAATTAGGTGAGTCGGCCATTTTGAATCAAACCAGCTAATTAGGTGAGTCGGCCATTTTGAATCAAACCAGCTAATTAGGTGAGTCGGCCATTTTGAATCAAACCAGCTAATTAGGTGAGTCGGCCATTTTGAATCAAACCAGCTAATTAGGTGAGTCGGCCATTTTGAATCAAACCAACTAATTAGGTGAGTCGGCCATTTTGAATCAAACTAGTTAATTAGGTAAGTCGGCCATTTTGAATCAAACAATCTACTTAGGTGAGTCGGCCATTTTGAATCAAACCAGCTAATTAGTGAGTCGGCCATTTTGAATCAAACCAACTAATTAGGTGAGTCGGCCATTTTGAATCAAACCAGCTAATTAGGTGAGTCGGCCATTTTGAATCAAACCAGCTAATTAGGTGAGTCGGCCATTTTGAATCAAACCAGTAATTAGGTGAGTGGCCATTTTGAATCAAACCAACTAATTAGGTGAGTCGGCCATTTTGAATTAAACAAGCAAATTAGGTGAAGCGGCCATTTGAACAAGCAAATTAGGTGAAGCGGCCATTTTGATGGATATATGGAACTTATATTTGGCAAATGGGTAGCTGACAATGATCCCTAATAAATTTCAATTGAAAATCCAATTTCCAAGATGGCCGACAACGCAAAAAAGTCAAAATACTGTAAAATGGTCAATTTTAGTGATATTGAGCTGAAACTTGGTATGGTGATAGCTGACAATGTTTCCTATCATATTCCATATCAAAATCAAAAATCCAAGATGGCCGCCATAGCTACTTTCAAATGGCTATAACTCGGCCATCTTTATACATAGAAAGCTGAAATTTGGTGAGGTTGTAGCTGAAGACATCCTCTATCACGTACGGAAACCAAAAATGAAAATCCAAGATGGCCGCCATAGCTACATTCAAATGGCTTTAACTCAGCCATCTTTATACATAGAGAGCTGAAATTTGGTGAGGTTGTAGCTGAAGACATTCTGTATTACGTACCGAAACCAAAAATAAAAATCCAAGATGGCCGCCATAGCTAAAAGAGAAAAAATGCCATAACTCAGCCATCTTTACACATAGAGAGCTGAAATTTGGTGAGGTTGTAGCTGACGACATTCTCTATCACCTACAAAAAACGGAAATTAAAATCAAAGATGGCCGCCTTAGCTAAAAAGAAAAAACACCATAATTCAGCCATTTCTAATGCTATTTAGTTGAAATTTTGTGTAATCGTAGCTGAAAATGAACCCAAACACCTTTACTATCATTTCAAGAATTTAATTTAGCTCTGTGATGTGTGCTATTAACATTTGGAGCCATTTTGATTCAAGATGACTACGATAGCAAACTAAGCAAACACACAATTGACTATAACTTGGTCTTTCTTTGACATATTGAGCTGAAATTAAGTATGTATGTAGCTGAGACTAAGTCATAATACACCTACTTTTTTGCAGATGACATTGTGATATTTGATGGGAACAGGTAGAACAGAACTTAGAGAGATGGAGGTATGCACTTGAGCGAAGAGGAATGAACGTAAGCCATAGTAAGACAGAGTACATGAGTGTGAATGACAGGGAGGAGGTGGAACAGTGAGGCTGCAAGGATCAGAGGTCACAAAGGTGCAGGACTTCAACAACTTGGGGTCCACTGTTCAGGAAAATGGGAAGTGTGGGAAAGAAGTGAAT
This sequence comes from Garcialebias charrua, assembly GCA_038048925.1. NCBI lineage: Eukaryota > Metazoa > Chordata > Actinopteri > Cyprinodontiformes > Rivulidae > Garcialebias > Garcialebias charrua. The sequence goes on along the minus strand of JBBPBX010018286.1, from coordinate 32,789 downwards.
AAGAGAGTCCAGGCAGGATGGAGTGGATGGAAAAAAGTTTCAGGAGTGATTTGTGACAAAAAAGTGTCAGCACAAGTCAAAGAAAAAGTTTACAAGATAGTGGTGAGACTAGCTATGTTGTATGGTCTGAAGACAGAGGCATGTACAAAAAGACAGGAGAAAGAACTGGAAGTGTCAGAAATGAAGATGTTGAGGTTCTCCTTAGGACCGACAAGGATGGATAAGATCAGGAATGAGATCATCAGAGGTACAGCACATGTTGAACAACTGGGAGACAAAGTTAGGGAGGCCAGACTGTGATGGTTTGGACATGTCCAGAGGAAGGACAGTGGGCGTATTGGTAGAAGGATGTTACAAATGCAGCTGTCAGAAAAAAGACAAAGACAAACCAGTGGAGGTTTGGAAATGTCTTGGAGAGATGGCAGTGAGGTTTTTGACTCAAATATTTAATGGAATATTTCAGGGTGAGAAAATACCTGAAGAATGGAGAAGAAGTGTGCTGGTTCCCATTTTTAAGAACAAGGGTGATGTACAGAGTTGTAGCAAATACAGGGGAATTAAGTTGATGAGCCACACAATGAAGATCTGGGAGAGAGTTGTGGAAGGAAGGCTTAGACAAGAGGTGACTATCTGTGAGCAGCAGTATGGTTTCATGCCAAGAAAGAGCACCACAGATGCCATCTTTGCTTTGAGGATGTTGATAGAGAAGTACAGAGAGGGTCAGAAAGAACTCCATTGTGTGTTTGTGGATTTAGAAAAAGCATATGACAGGGTGCCAAGAGAGGAGGTGTGGTATTGCATGAGGAAATCTGGAGTGGCAGAAAAGTATGTTAGACTGGTACAGGACATGTATGAGGACAGCAGGACAGTGGTGAGATGTGCTGTAGGAGTGACAGATAGCTTCAAGGTGGAGGTGGGATTGCATCAAGGATCGGCTCTGAGCCCCTTCTTGTTTGCTCTGGTGATGGACCGACTAACAGATGAGGTCAGGCAGGAATCCCCATGGACTATGATGTTTGCAGATGACATTGTGATATGTGGTGAGAACAGGGAACAGGTGGAAGAGAACTTGGAGAGGTGGAGGTATTCACTTGAAAGAAGAGGAATGAAAGTCAGCCATAGTAAGACAGAGTACATGTGTGTGAATGAGAGGGAGGCCAGTGGAACAGTGAGGCTACAAGGAGCAGAGGTCACAAAGGTGTAGGACTTCAAGTATTTGGGGTCCACTGTCCAGGAAAATGGGGACTGTGGTAAAGAGGTGAAGAAGAGAGTCCAGGCAGGATGGAGTGGATGGAGAAAAGTTTCAGGAGTGATTTGTGACAAAAAGGTGTCAGCAAAGGTCAAAGGAAAAGTTTACAAGACAGTGGTGAGACCAGCTATATTATATGGTCTGGAGACAGTGGCACTGACAAAAAGACAGGAGAAAGAACTGGAAGTAGCAGAAATGAAGATGCTGAGGTTCTCCTTAGGAGTGAAAAGGATGGATAAGTTCAGGAATGAGATCATCAGAGGTACAGCACATGTTGAACAACTGGGAGACAAAGTTAGGGAGGCCAGACTGTGATGGTTTGGACATGTCCAGAAGAGGGACAATGGGTATATTGGTAGAAGGATGTTAGAAATGCAGCTGCCAGGAAAAAGACGAAGAGGGAGGCCAAAGAGGAGATATATGGATGCAGTTAGAGTGGACATGAAGGTAGTTGGAGTGAGGACAGAGGATGCAGAGGATAGAGTGAGGTGGAGGAGGATGACTCGCTGTGGTGACCCCTGAAAAGGGAAAAGCCGAAAGAAGAAGGAGATACAGGGAGTCACCGATTTACGAGCGAGTTCCGTACCTCAGACTATCTCGTAACATGAAAATCTCGTATGTCGGAAAGCTTGCACGTGGCTATCTCGTAAAACTGAAACATCGTTCGTAAATCGGAAAAACACACTAACGCTGTGGCGCACACCCGTTTAGCAACATGACAGTGAACAAGAATACATACTGATCCTTAAACATGCACAGAACTTTATTTACAAGCAGTTAGCTAGCACATTACACCACACATTCATCTATGGCGCACACCCGTTTAGCAACATGACAGTGAACAAGAATACATACTGATCCTTAAACATGCACAGAACTTTATTTACAAGCAGTTAGCTAGCACATTACACCACACTATACATCTATAAAACAATACCTGTAATGTTTTTTCTGTACAACAGTGCTTTTCTACACAGCGCTT